>JAQFVV010007085.1:0-172410 GCA_028023455.1 Epiperipatus broadwayi
AAATAATATAATAACACCATTTGTCACATGTTAGCATATAACAACAAATATCTATTTTATAGTTTTCTTTGATAGAAACACTATAATCAGTGAATAGGCATCTCACTAAATAGAAATTTCTATCATTCTAGGCTCTGAATAATCTATACAAATATATATATAACTGAATTTATTTGACACCAGATCTTAACTATATATTTTAGAGGCTCATATATATATATTATTATATTTGTTTTCATGGTTATATGATGTAAGTAAAATAATTCTTTTCGGGTTAAATTGTGTGTTAATTTTCGCCAAGTTCACCTTGACTGACTATTTTATTTAAACGTTGGGAGATTAAGTAAAACTAGCACACGATTTAACACCAAAAAACTATTTTATATATGTATATCAAAACCTAGCATTCAATGATTCTTAATATTTTTGATGATGATCAAGTGCTTTCATGTTACATGATCATAATTTATTTCAATAGAAAACTCTTTTGAACATAAAGCTTATTTCCAAAAATATTACTTGAAATATATAGTCTGTTTGATATTCGAATATACCATACTGTAATTATAATTTTTAACTATATTTCATAGATATAAAGAAATAATTGTATTTTTAATTGTGATATTGAGAGTATTGTAGAATACGTTAATTGTTTTACTATTTATTTCTAACAGAATTCCTCTACCTTTTTTCCTCCTTTCATAGAATAAAATAAGTTTATCTTACTAAAAGACACTCTCCCTGGGTCTTTTTGTTTGTGGGTTTAACGTCTCTGGAATTTTCAGAAATAAAAAAAAAATCATAAGAGCTTATTGATTTTTTGATTCTCTTTTTTACTTCAGTGGTGATTATTAATCAAAAAAAAAGTTTAAAAACACTTCCTGTTGCTTATAAAACAGTTATGTATGTAGTGGAAGAATAATAGGATGACTTCAATTGAAAGTTTATTGAGATGTGAATATATGAATGTTTTTATAATTATTAGAATACCGTTTCTCCAAAATGTACATTATGACATAATATTTTATTTCGCAAGTTTTTGTTTCTTTAGGAAGAGTAAGCATCACATCTCCTGGTAACTAGCTCTTTCAGAATAATAATAAAAATTAGATAATGATTTTTTTTATCGTCATTGTTAAATGCTACATGAGATTAGAATATAGAAATGAGAGGTGAATTTTTCTCAGTTGATTTATTGCTCAATTTTAATATGAAGTTGATCAAAAATTTACCTGATATCTAAGCCACAAATAAAAAATTAAGCATAACAGTTACTACTCCAATAAGTAATTCTGATATTTTTTGTTTCTCAGAAGAGTATTGATACAAAAACTTAATTCTTGAGTAAGCTATTCTATTACTATGCTAAACAGTATAAAACAATCCTTATAATCAGATCCTAGGAGATCATTAATGGAGAGAGCACTGAAATGATTGGTTGATCACAATAATTCCAATTAAATAACTAAATTATATACATTTTGAGCAATTTTCTCAACTGGAAATCAATCCAGAAACATTTAACTATTGAATCTACTATTGCTACTAAGTTGCTGTACAGGGACTCCATTTTAATTCAAATGTACAAATATTTTGATGTAGCATATCAAATTTTAATACATCCATTGATAATAATTCAAAAAGTTTGAATTAAATGATTATATATCATGTTTCTGAAAACTTTTATTTTGTACAATATGGAAGCTAAATATCACTATTCTTTTTTATAATAAGGATTAAAAATGTTAATTTTCTCTCACATAAATAAAATCGAAATAGATTTTCTTTTATACTTTTCATCATTATCAATTTGTCACATTGGTCATCATCAATATTTAATCAGCTTATAGTTTTAAATTTCTATTTATTCACAGATATTTTATCATTAAACAGTTCAAAACAAAGCAAAACTCTCCATATGGTAGTGCCATCTTGTGCTAATAAGAACAATCACTGGATGCCAGAAGGCTTGTGCATAAAATCCCTATCTGAGTGTTCCTACTCATCCAATATCCCCCAAGCCAGAAACTAGTCTGGGGATATTGGATGAGTGGCACTCATAGGGATTTTATGTACAGCGTTTCTTCACCTGGGCATCCATTGATTGCTCTTGTTAGCACAAGATGGCACTACTGCATGGAGAAGTTTTGCTTTTGTTTTTTGAATTGTTTAATAACAATTATGTGCTAGTATGAGATAGTGATCATGTGATATTTTATCAGTTGTGGATTAAAAAATTATCATCTTTTAAATGATTAATCATGACTTACAGATTTTTCCAGATTAGAATGTCATAATTATGGTACTACTGACTTTGTTTCCATATTTATTATACAACAGAATTTGATGTGGAAATAATCTGAATGAATTCTTTTATAATGTTTTTTTAGTCAGATTAGGAACTGAACCAAAGTAAGTGACTACTCCTTATTAAAATTATTTTTTAAGTTAACTGTAACCTTCTTCCACCTAACTATGCATGTGTCTAAAAATCAATATACTTTAAAACATCATTAATATTCTGTAAATTAAATGATTATAGCAGCAAAAGTTTCCTAATGCTTAATTATTCTAGATTCATAAATTTTGGAATCAGAAATTACTATGTATTTATTTTTCCAATTCTTCTTTTAAAACCAGTATTCTCAATATCGTCTATCAAATAAATATAATGCTAATTTTTTACTACATATTATTAATTTTACTTTAATATTTATTTATTTTTTAAATCATAAATTATATTTTAATAACTACGAAAATAAATAATGTATTGAAATAGTGGGGAAAATATTACTTAAAGTTATTATCCCTAAGTTAGTATTTGAACTTCTGCAAAAAATTTCTACATATACCCATTTATATGTGAAAGATGCATTATTTGATAATTTATAAGAAGTTTGAATACCGGAAGTGTGAGAGCTAGGCTATGATACTTATCGATTTTAAGTTTACGAATCTGTCATTCTACCATTGTACCAAACCATGCAGAACAGACCTGTCTTCTTCAAAAAGAGCATCTAAGTATATTATGATTAAGCAGAATAGATGAAAAACTATGTGCATATAAACATGTATACATTGATTATCATATTTAAAACTTATACATTAAGTAGTATAATGCTAAGCTTGCACTTTATACACAATTAATAAAGCTATACATACATTTATTAAGCTAAGCACTTTTGGGAATTCTATGTTCCTATATTCATAGCTCTTTACACTAATAGTTAGTGAATATCATAGTAACATATGTAAATTTATTCAAAGACATTGAAACAGCCCACTGTTTGAGAGATAGTAAAGTAGGCATCTCTTCTGTTGAATAAATTTGCATACAGTTAGTCAGTGATATTCACTATTATGTAAAGAGCTATGAATATAGGAACATAGAATTCCTGAAAATGCTCAACTTATCAATTGTTATGTATAGCTTCATTAATTGTGTATAAAACACAAGCTTACAATTATGAAATATTAATGAAGTAAATTGTTTGATTATTACATTAAATAGTATAATAAATAGTCCCTAATTTTGTCATCCATTCTTAAAGATTTCCAGTCTGTATTAAATTAATATGAAAAAAATCATTAATCAGTGGCTTTTTTGAGGATCTTTTCACAAATTAACTAAAATATGAGTCCTAACATACAGTAACAATTAATTTATCATTTTCCAAAGGTCTAAAGAAAATAAACATTTGGAAAATGGTAGAACAAAAAAAAATCAATAAAAAATTATAAATAAAAACAATTTAATGATAATTATTCATTATTTAAATACTGTGTTGTACACAATTTTATAATTGCAAAACATTTCACACCTATTGTTTGTAAAATATGTGTGTATAGTACATATGATTCTACACTAATAAAATTTAAAAAATTTAAATCAGTTTTCTCATATTTAGAAAAACTTATTTAAAATTTGTTACATCTTTTCTGTTTTAATTAAAAATATAATTTATTTTATTTGTATGCAGAATAAAATTAATGTTATATCTCCAGACACTTGAATGGGCTCCCAATGTGGGTCTAAATATACATAATCATAGAAATAGTTTTCTGTTTTAGTGTCTTGCTATGGTTAAATTAATCCATTATTTGGTTAGAATCTTTAACTCTTTGACATAGTGATAAAGATTTATTTGTTCTCCTTGGTGAGAGTTTTGTAAACTTTTAATATTTAATTTTAATATTAAACCATTATTCTATATCCAGAATATAATAAATTGGACTTGATTTAGTAAAAATTTATATTTTACAAATAAAATAATTCTAAAAAATCAGATTTGAACTTTAGCAAGTATTAAAAAAAATAAGATTGAAATAAAAACAAAAGAACATTTCATCAATCAATGGAGGAGCAGAATGATTTGTAAAATCAATAAAATCTTTTTTTTTTTTTGGCATTTGTATTTAAAAGTGAATGAATAAATATCAACTATCTATTAAATCTATTAAATTATATTTTAAAATATTTTTTACAATATTCACTATATAACCTAAGAGAGTGTCAGTGACAATATATTAGCAATAAAGAATGAAAATGCATATTTACTGGACCTGTGCAATTTGTTTTGTTATGTTATGCCAGAACATATCTTTTTTTATTTTTAAACATAAAACATATATGTATAAAATAGATGTTTAAACATGTATACTTTTAATTTTTAATAATTATTACATAATTATTGTGTAAAAAAATAATCATAAATATTAATAAACTTTGCAAAAAAAAAAAAAAACCATCAAGTTTTCAATCATTTAAAAAATTTTCTCAAAGTAATCTCACAAAACATAATCCAATAATAAAGAGAGACACTCATTAAACATATCAATGATTTATCTAAAACCCTTTTGAAGTTCAAATCCACATTTTTATATATTCTGCCATCTTTAGATAATTTTGGGAATTAAAAATATCAGAATAAAATATATGTGAATTTTTTGATTTTTATTTTAAAAATAGTGAAACATACAAACAAGTCAGTTCAGACACCTTCTCTAGATTTCTCTATATGAATTCTATCCCATGGGATAAATTAAAAAAAGAGTAAAAATTAAGATGAAATGTAATTTAATATGTATATTTATAGAGACAAAAAATTACCAAATGAAAAACAAACATAATTTTTCAACTTTGTTTCACAATTTTTTTTAATTTCATAAACAAACAAAGAAAAAAAAAATTGCTATCACCCATCTCCTTGCCAAATTTATTGACAATATATTTCATATTGCATTATCCCAATTTTTTTCAAAGAAAAAAATATAAGTCCTATTAAGAGTATAAATTGTTTGTACCAAATAATCATCTTATACATTTTTGATAATTCCAATATGTAATCTAAACACTGGACAGTTATATACAAAAGCTTTTCATAGTTCAATGAATCATAATAGTTTATTATAAATATATATGTTACATATTTAACTCTTTTTAAAGTACTAATTTTACATAAAAATTTTATAAAGATTTACATCAAATATATTGACATTTTTAATGTTATCAGTTGTTTAAAAAAATTAACATTTTAATTTAGCACATTTCACTTCTCTTTAACACATGCTAGTATGTCATAATCTATCTGTAGTACATACATATATACATTGTACCATAAATATAAAATACTTTTAGAATAATTAAGAATAGAAAATGTTTTATTTTTTATCAAATTATTTTAGTCATTCATTTAAATAAATATTTTTAACACTTTTATGACAATTTTATAATAACTATAAAATTCAATAATAGTTTGTCAAAAGCACTTAAAATTTCTAAAAACTTTTAGAATTAAAATATATATTTTCTAATTAATTACAGCAAAATTAAGAAATATTGTCAAATTAGCTTTGAAATTAAATCATTTAATTATAGATTTTTGGCAAACATATTCATATTTAGTCATTATTAATTAGCCTTTATTAATTAAAAAAAAAATATTAAATAATTTCTTCAAATTAGGAAGATTAGCTCTAAAATTTAATTAAATATTGCAAATAGAAAAATGATTAAATGCTTTGGGTGGATCAAATTTATTAATTAATTATAAATAAAAGCAGATGTTTGTTTAAAACTTTATACATATAATTGAGCAATAAGTGCAACAATTAAGTGATTTACAGGAAAAACAAAAATTTCAAATTTAATTCTTGACAGAGAAAAATAATTTGAGGGATATCCACTGATATGGAGATTAGATATAACATTTATTAAGAATGCAATGCCAGTAATAGACTATAGATAATATTAATAGAATTTTTCAAAATAAACCATTTGAAAGATATAATTAGTCAATTGCCATGATAGATATTTTTGTCTTACAAATTATCTGAGACTAGTCAAGCATTGGTGGTCGAGAGGTCAGCTAACAGCTTCTTTACAAGCAGTTGTTCCGGGTTAGCGGGTTCACTTCGGTTGATGCTATGACACATGAGAAAAAAATTATCTGAGACTAGCTAGGCTCCATAAGCATGAAAAAAAATAATTATTCTACTATAATATAAAAAATAGAGATTCTATCAAATTATATTCTAAAAATTTATTATGGTTTTTCACAATTATCATCAATTGTTTGAACTTTAGGTTTTGATATTTTTTCATATAAAACCATCATATCTACTCACTGATAATATTAACATAAATTAACCAAATAACATAGCTGCAAGTAATAAAAAAATATCTCACTTGAATGACAAACTTTACAGACTAAGTTTTACTTTTTGTTTAATTGCTTAACTTAAAATTCTTTATGTCCCAAATTATATATGAAAATAAATGGTATCATAATATGATAAAGTATGACTATGTACTATTACTTACTAACAAAAAATTAATTATAGCCCAATTATTGGATAAAGCACATAGATATTGATCTTTATAATTGGTAATAATATACACAAAATAAATAAAATACATATGACTATCATTTCAACTGCTACTTGACCAATTATTACAAAAATTCTTTAAATAAAAAATATTTTTAAATAAATATGAACTTCTGAATGAAATAAAAGTAATCATACTGTCATAATATTAAATTATACACTTATCCATGAAATCAAAAAAATATAATATTAATAAGAAATTAAACTTCCAAACATCACATGATCACCATTTCTTATGCTTGATCACAACTTATTAAAACAGGCAAAATCTCCCATACAGTAATGCCACTCAGTGCAAGCCCAGAGTGAAATCAATGGATGCCAGAAGGCTTGTGCATAAAATCCCTATCTAGTGCGTATTCACTCTGTCTTGCACTGAATGGCACTACTGTATGGAGAGTTTTGCCTATTTTAATAACAGTTATGAGCAAGCATAAGAAATGGTGATCATGTGATGTTTGGTGGTTTAATACAAATCCTGCCTAATAGGATAGTGGTGGCTATGGTTATTAAAGAATGGCTATGGTTATTAAAAAAGAATCAAAGACACCAAAATGTATGGGTACTGAACTGAAGTCAGACCTATATGACTATATAAGCTAATGAGCTTAGATTGAAAATATTATGTTTTCAACTTTATTCTCATAGTTTTGTAATTAAGTAGAGATAAAAGGTGGCTCCTGAAGGGTTGCATTAGATCCTAAGATCTAGGTGCAGTGCTCTCAGATCCAAGGATCCTCACTGACGAAGGCCACTAAGCCAGAAACTAGTCTGGGGATATTGGAGGAGTAGGCACTATATAGGGATTTTCTGCACAAGGCTTCTGACATCCATCGATTATTCTGGCTAGCACTGAGTACCACTACTGTATGGAGAGTTTTGCCTGTTTAAAAAAAAGAAATTAATACAAAAACAAATATTTAATCTTCTAGTTCACCTTTGCAATATGACTTGGTAGTATAATCCAAAATACTATATCACTCCATATTACAAGTATATAGTAGTTATTTCTATTTAAAAAAAAACATAGTTGAGATTACAGGCAATTAAAATTAATTTAGATATTATACAATTTTCAGTTTACTACCATCAATTTTCATCATCATAAGAATGAAAAAAAAAAAGATTAATAACTTTTTTTTCTGTCTTAATGCATTATACAAACAGAAGAGCAGATGAAGATATAGTAGAATGAGTGGATAAAAAAAAATTTTTTTTTGAATAAACTGTTTTATCTTCCTCCCCAAGCTAGAAACTTTATTCTCTATCTGAGGATCTGAAACTTTAGAAATCAATTTACAAAAAATATGAAGCTATATGAAAACATAACTGTACTAGCTAAAGGCATCTTCATAAAAAACTATAATAGTAAAGCTGCCTATCAACCTAAAAATTATCATTTTTTTCTCTATAAGCATTATATCTGTGTTCAGAAATAAATATAAAATGGATTTGTTTTTTCAATAAACTTAGCGCGCATATATATGATACAGAAAATTTAAGAATGAATTAGCACACACTTTCAAGTAAGTATATCAATAATTACATTTTTTATATTAATTGATGTTATATTGAAATAAATTGTTTCTATAAATTATTTTAAATTTATTCAATAGAAAATAATATTAGTTTTTATTATAAAAATAAAATTAAGTATATAATAGTTTGTAGAACAATTGCTATATAAATATGTTTGTGCATGTGAATGTATATGTATGTAGCCATATATATAATTTGCTCTTTCAACTTATAATATCTGAAAGTTATTATACAAAAAAAAAAATTTCAAAATAAATTATACAATCTATATAGCTTTGTATTAAAAATTTTATAGCAAAATTTACAATTTATAAATAAATTTGAAATAAATAACTTTTAAAAATATTTAAATTGTTCATTGTTTTATAACCAGATGTACCCAACCTAAATAGGCTGTTTGTTTTTTTTAACTGTTTGCTTTAACAATTTTTTTTTTTAGAGATTTAATGTATATAAATCAAAAGATTTTATTATTATATAAATAAATGTGAGAATTATATATTATCATGAAAGGCTATCTTCGATTATATGATAACCAACTTTACTATGGCACCTATTTTTTCTCTCACTAAATATCACATTTCAAACATGAATTAATATTTACTGTAATCATATTTTTTTTGTGAATTAAATATTACACCTCTGTATTTAAAAGCAGATGTAGATTTTTTTTCTGAGCACTTTTTTATTAGCGGTGATTTTCTTTGCATAAACGTAATAATACGCTAACTAAAACTTAAATGTAAATACGATAGTATAGCATCTATGTTTCCCTCTCATTTCAAACATGAATTTATATACTGTAATCATATTTTCATGATTTAAATACAATATCTCTGTAGGTAATATTTACTTAAAGGTAATAAACCTCAAATCATATGCACTTGAAAATGGGAAGATAGGGGACCTCTACAGGTCTTAACAACAAGCTTACGCCTTTGAAGAAATATCTCTCCATTTAAAAGCACATGTATAAGCACTGATTTTTTTTCTGAGCATTTTTTATTAATGGTGACTTCCTTTGCATAAACTTAGACATGATACTATAGCATCTGATTTTTTCCCTCACTAAATATCTTATTTCAAACATGAATTTATGTACTGTAATCACACTTTCTTCATGATTTAAATTGGTTGTGAATTTAACATGTGACAGTTACTGTGAATTTGCACATGACAGCCTTGCAGAGAAACATTCATACATTCACCAATCAGACAACAAAGGAAATAGGGGTTTTATATATAAAATAAATTTTATATTTTATAATAATGTTTGTGCTCAGCTTTATTGTTTTTTTATACCCTATGTTTGCTTATGAAACATATAACATTTTATTTTTATTATGTAATCTAATGTAATTATGAAAATTGAATCTTTACCCAAATGCATAGAAAGTCAATATGGCATATGCAATGCGAGTTATAAAGTTCAATCATTTACTTAAAAAATCAAAACATTTATTTTTAGGAAGACAACTTGTTTAAAATTTGTTATGGCAAATAGAAGCTGTTTTATTGGGCAAAATAGAATGGCCTTTTATCAAAATGGTAAAGAATTATTTTTTTTTACTTTAATAATAATAAATTTAATCTTTTAGAATTAAGATATATTTTATTTCTTTAACAATAATTCATTCCAAATTTCTTTTGATTTTAATACATGGAATTCAAATATCTAATATTTCATTCTATTAATTTTTTGAATAGATAAATTGTCTAATGATACTATAGATAAGAACTCTGCCTAAAAATTTATTTTAATATTTTGCAAAGGTCAAATATTAACTTCAAAATGTCTATGATTTGAAAGTTTACATTTATTCTAAATAGTTTTATTAAGACAATAACAGTGTATCCAAATTTTCAACCTTTTCTCTCTTGTATTCCATGTGCTACATTTTAAACATAATTGTATTACATTTAGTAATGAGTTAGGTGTAAGAAATTATTTTTTACTGGTTACTGTGGAATTTGAAAAGTTTCCATATTTGGTCAAACTTAATTTTGTAGTCACGTTGTCCCTTTCCTTGATTTTTTAATTGTTTGAATAAAGAATTGATCTTCATTTGGGTGGGGAACTGTAAATAGTTTCTTGCACCTTACCAGCCATATGGAATATGTAAGAAATATCGAGAGTCTTATGGCTGGGATATCTCTTGTTTGGATACAGTCTTTTAGTGATATGATTTGGTGTAGTCCACCTTAGAATTTTTATATATTATTCATTTGGTGTTTCCTAATCACATATTTATTGTATTATGTGATCATAAGTTTCCTGTGCCTCTCACAGTTGGGGCATGTTGCATCAACCTTGTTCATCTGTCTTTTGTAATGGAGCAACCAATTAATAGGCATTGTTTCCAAATTTATCTTCACCAGAAAATCTAGGTATTTTGACTCAAGAGCCCAGTATTTGAACAGCAAGATAATTCTATAGTTTGAAATTCCGGGTTTCGCATTGCAGTGTTAGATTGGGGGTGAATCATGTGATGGGATTCCCAAATTTTGATTTTGTTTTTGAAAAGGTCCTCAGATATGTTAATATGTTGTTTAAAGATGGTCATTTGTAATAAACAATATTAAGATTATCAATATATGATATAGAAAAAAAAGTTTAATTATAAAGTCTCACTACCCATTCAAAAGACAAAAATGGAGTTTGGCAGCTTAACAAGTTAATCAAAAGAAAAAAATAAAGAATTTTTTAAAATAAAAATTTATGATTCTGAAGGTATTAACTTCTTTAAAAATTTGTTTGATATTAAGGCCAATTAGAATGTGAGTTGGAATTATTAGAGAGGGTAATAAATAATTGTTTTGTACAGTACTTGTGGTACCTTGTATTTGAGAAATCTTGTCTTGGCAGGGAAATCAATAATGAATTTGTAACTTAATTTTGATTAGTTATTTGATTGTAAATTGGTGAACATAGTTATATTCATACATGTGTATATATAAATTCATGTTTATGTGTGTAAAATATTCATGTAATTAAAACACTATAATAAAATTAAAACACTAATTATAAATCGTTGCTGGTAAGAACTTTTTATGGTTAGAATAAAAATGAAACATAATTCTGGCAAGTCTAAAAAATTCTGATTTAGAAATATGGGGAAAATTTCCCGAAGTTGATAATGAGTTGGGAGAAAAACTGAATAAGAATCCTCCATAATATCAATTGGAGGCAATTCGAAAAGTATCAATCTTCTTTCTTCTTTTATGATTGATCAAAATTTTGTTAATAATAATAAACAGTCAATGAAAAGATTAGAAATCAAACACTCTCAAGAAGCAACAATAGAAATAATAGTACAAGATTTTGTAGAAGAAAAAATATGGAGTTCATTATTATGATGACAAAGATATTACAAAATTGATAAATAATGAGCCTTTGGCAGGGTGGTTCAGTTGGCTAGAACTTTACTTTAAAATTCATTATGTAAGAATCTAAGGATCCAGGTTTGATTTCCATGTTAGTATTATCACTAGTTAGACCAGCAACACCTGAAGAAGGGAGAATAATACCTCTTGAAACATTGTGCATATACTAACATGTGTGCTATTATTAATAGTTGAATGTATTTGAAATATTTAAATAAAGTTAAATTTTTCTAAAGACTTTCAATGCTCATATTAGATGATGGAAATATCCAAGATACAAATAAATACAAGGAGAAAATATGGTTTGATGAATTTAAGAAATAAATAAATGATTTGTTATATAATATAATAGAAAATAATAATAAATTTAAAAATAGAAGAAAGGGGAACTAAAAATAATGAATTAATAGAAAAGAAAGAAGTCAGAAAGATTAAAGCTAAACATAAAGAAAAAGTAGTTTTCCTAAAGTCAGATAAAGGAAATAAATTAGCGACAACCGTGCTGCCTCTGTATCAGACGGCACTACAATATAAATTACTACATATTCACTCTGCGCTACATGAGGAGGGATGATTACAGTCTTTATATAATTAAATTTTATGTTTGAATTAAAATATTGATGACATATTTCCTGAAAAGTGATTTCCTTTTTTTGGCTATCTCGCCCATTGTACTCAGAGATATGCAATTTTTAACTGCAAAAAAAAAAGATAGATAGATGAATAATTGTAGCAACAATCACAATGTTAATACAATTAACAAAATACAAGTAAGTGTACTCTAAAAAAATGTTAAAAGTTGATATTAACTGAAAGGGGGGGAGAGTGTTAAAAATAAAAATCTTTTATCGAGATAAAAATATATTTCATTACAACTTTTTTTTTTTAATTTCATGCATACATGAATAATAAAAAAAAAAATTACTATTGATTTTATTAATAAAAATAAAATAATTTTATTAATAAAAAAATGTATTACTATTTAGCAATCTAAAACTATTTAAAACATATTAAAGAAATTAAATATATATCTCAGCTAGGGATGTTAATAATTTATGCCGCATTAACAGACGGAAAGCTAGATGACATCTCCAACAGGCATGTAAAATAAGAAGCAGCGGACGAAGCAAGAGATAACGCAAATGATGCAGGAACGTGAATTCCCTCATTCTAATCTGTTATATTGTGGACATTTGTTAGGATCTATTTCTACGAACACATTCGCATAAATTCTCATATTCACTAAGCAGACAAAGTTCAACTGAAACTGTTAAAACAATAAGCAATTTGTGTAAAAGCAAGCTTTAGAAAAATATTTTTAAACACATATCATAAATGATTCATTATTTATACATTCTCCACTAATGTTTTGGACTATAATTCATAAGAATTGAAACTAAGATGGAAAAATCTGAAAACTTGAAAGGAGGGGGGAAGTTTCTTAAAACAAGTGAAGCATAGCTGGCAATGCAAGTCTTGTATTATACTATTTTCCACTTCACTAAGTTAAACCAAACTAGCATTGTTAGGAATGCAAAGGCCTGTTTTAGACAAAAACGAACTCCATTAAAGTAATTGTTCTCATTCTATAATACGGAGCTTCTTTTATAGCAATTCAGTTCAGTGAGAATTGTTTATTTTGATTGATACAAAAAAAAAAAAATGTTTATTGGATTTTTTAAAAAAAAACCTTTTAGTGATTTTTTATTTTTTTTATTAGAAAATATTCACTCAAACCATTCTGATATATATATATTGTATGATTATTATTATTTTTTCCTCATGTATCATACTATCAGGAGGGAAGCGAACCCGCTCTCGACCACCAAAGCTTGACATATTGTATGATTATTAACTAGCCCTTTTAATATAATGGTTACGCATTCGCCTATCATATCAACGGCTGAACCAATTAAAATAAGTTTTAATCAAAGTAGCCGCCATAGCCTATCTAATTAACCATTCAATATTAGCTGATGTAAACCGAAGGTGATAACCATTTAATTCACCAACTAGACTGAGGTCTGTTGTTCGCAAAACAATAAAGAAGATCATGAGAAGAGATGAGCTCATCCCTCCCAAAAATCCTTTGAGGACACTTGGAACCCATTCACCTTCCCAACTAATAACAACAAAACGACAAACATGCCGGCCTACTAAAAACCATTCAATAAGAACTCTGTGAACCCTAGCATAACCTCATTTAATTTTGTATATATCCTTTTCAATTTGTACACAAAGTAATTAATAAATATATTTTTGAAATACCAAAAAGTTGAAGATGAATTTGTTTAACTAATCTGTGAGTACAAATATGTACACATCTATCGCATGCTAGACCTTTATTCTCTACATTTGATATATTTGGATATCATATAACAATATATATTATTGTCAATCTATTTTATTTTGCTGTTATTACTGTCCATTTCTGTACAAACATCTCACAATTCTGCTTGTATCTTTCCACGATTTTCTAAAAATATGCCTCTACACATTTTCATAAACATATTGCTCATCTATTACTTTTAATTTTGAAAATAATGTAAAGTTTCAAGTTTGATATTTGGCATATGGGACAGATATCTTGTTAGACAATCACTCTCCTTCACCAATAATTAAAAAATAAAAATATTTAGTTTGTAAAAAATTTAGCAATTAAATAATAAAGTATGCCTCAAAAAATAATAAAAAATACATACATTTTAAATTTGATCTATGATTACTACATCAAACAGAAAAAAATTAAATAATAATAAATAAAAATTAGAAAAATTCTGATTTAACTTCAGATTTTCAATGATATGGATGGCTGAAGAGTTAGAGGTTGGAGTAGATTGAAGCCTGTCCATTAAAGTATGAAGATTTTCTAATTTAATATAAACTGAGACTGATTATATATATATGTGTGAGAGATGATAGTCTGGACTAACTGACGAGTGCTGGTTCAGCATGAAATAGGGATAGTGGTGATTATTTATCTTTTCTACATGTGTGTGATGATGTGTATCAGTAATATGAAATAGTGTGGATAGTTGAAGATTGATTGAAAGTCTGAGTTTAAATCCCCCTATATTTAAAAATTTATTTTGTTTATTGTGATAATTTGCAGTTTTAGAAATAAAAAAGTCATTAAATAGTTTGTTGGTCTAGTAAAATTGATCAATGATTTACCATATTTCCCAAATGTGAAGTAAATAATTTATCTCATCACCAACAATAATCAATCCACTGCAGGATAATGATCTCTCCAAGTTCAATCCATCTTCTCTGGATCTTTAGCTTCTATTCTCCACATCACCTCTGCACACTTTCTTATTTCATCCATCCATATCACATGTGGTCTTTTTCTGGGTCTTTTACAATCTCTTGGAATCCAGTTTAAGATTTCAATTGTCCATCTATTATCATCTTTTCTGAGCAATATGTCCAGCCCAACTCCACTTCAGTCTTTATTTTTTTCAATGAGGTCAGTAACACTTGTTTGGATCTCTTTCCCATATATTGTGTTTTTTGATCTCTTCTTGTTACTCCCAATATGCATTTCTCCATAGTTCTTTGAGTGGTCTGAAGTCTCTGTATTGCTCTTCTATTAAGGATCCAAGTCTAGATCCATAAATAAGAACTAATAAAACACATTTATTAAAAACCTTATTTTTCAAACACATAGACATATTTCCTTTTAGTATCAAGTTATTTCTACCAAAAGCACTCCAACCAAGTTTAATAAATTTATTTCGTATAGGTATAAAATGCAGAGTGTATCATTTGCTATGCCTATTTAAATCTGAGCTGAATAAAACTGTAATTTTTTTTTGTCCAGATTTCAATGAAGCTTAGAATTTTTCTTTTAGGTAGCCAGGCCATTGCCAACTTAATTTAATAATTATCTAGTTAACTTTGTTTGCATTGTAAAATAAGAATAGAAAAATGCTCAAACCTTAATCATTCATCAATTGGCAAGCCTGGTAAATAATGTTTTCTCATACAGGAAGACTATTTTAAATTATCTTTGCTTGTAAAGATTTATTTAAAGTTTGTTTTACTTATTTACATAATAAAAAATAAATAATATTTAAATGAACCTACATCTAAAAAAATGTTGATTTAAATGAAAAATAAATACTTATTAAAGTTTCAAGCAACATTTATTTTTCTTATCAAATTGTACAGTGGAGTCCTATGCAATGAACATATTTGTTTCCAAGAAGCATGTTTTCTAAATGATCCGTTAATTCAACAGTACAATGAAATGCATAGATTTAGGGATAATTCATTCTGGATCCATAGCCTAAACCAAAATTACCGTGTAATAACTATTTAAACAGGAAAAATATGAAGCAACATCAAAAATATAAATGTAAAAAAATACATATAATCTTTTTTATATATTATATTACCCATTAAATTTTAAAGTTCAATTTTGGTTACTGACAACTAAAACTGAATTTTTAAAAGCATAAAAAATGTTATATTGATGCTATCATTTGCCATTTGCTTTTCATTAATCTATATTACTAAATTCCTATCTGTTTTATAATATTACAGAGTTAACTGCTTAATCTACAAATACCCTTCATTATCTAAGCATTTTCTATTTCATTTTATTTTTTAAAAAGGTATTTCATATTTAGCAGTTAGATTTCTGATAGTTTTACCATTCATTCTCTTAAATGAACTCATTTTTTTCTTGATTTCAAATTTAGTTTTCTAATTGTATTTTTCTGGCTCATATTCTATAATTAATTATGCAATATGTATAAATTCACTTCAGGACATAGATGATTTATCATTTCCTGTGCATATGCATGCTATATTAACTAATGGTATTGACTGTAATATTAGCATTTGTTAATTTAGTCATTTAATATTTAGCATTATAGCAGGAATTGTTTATGTTATACTAATAAAACATTTAGATAAGCTGTCGGGTTTTTTTTTTTTTTCAAAAAATTTCATTGCTTTAATATTATTCATTATTTCTAAAGATGTTTTTAATAATAAGTAAGCTAAATATAATTTATTTTACTACAAACTTTATTTAAACTGAAAGTCATGAAAAATTAAAAGTACATTTTAACCCTTAATTTACTTATGTATAATTCACCATTTAAAAAGTTTGTAACTTAATATTATTAATTTAAAATACATTTTTTTTATAAATGATAAATGAAAGAAAGTGTATTAAATTAAAGTTTAAGGATTTCTATTTTAATTTTATAGTTATATTTAATCTTAAATATAGGGGATTTGAACTCAGACTTTCAAGAACCCACTAACTATCCACACTATCTCATACAACTGATACACATGACCACACACATGTAGAAAAGATAAATAATCACCAATATTCGTATTTCATGCTAAACCAGCACTCATCGGTTGGTCCAGATTATCATCTCCCACCCACATATATATATAATCAGTGCTCAGTTTATATTAACAATGAAAATCTTCACGTTTTAATGGATATGCTTCAATTTACTCCAACCTCCAGCTTCCATCCATATCATTGAAAATCTGATGATGGAAAGTCAAATTCCATGCTGATGCCAACATTATTGCCAAGCCCATGTTGACCTGAAGTCACTCTGACTCTCATGTATAGGATCTTATCCATTTAAATATATAGAAGAGGGATGAGCAGGATACAAGCTTATATGTAAATATTTGAAAACCAGGCACTCTTTACAAACCTGGAACTTAGTTGTAAATACAAGGGGATTTGAACTCAGACTTTTCAAGCACCCACCAACTATCCACACTATCTCATACAACTGATACACATGATCACACACATGTAGAAAAGATAAATAATCACCAATAGATGTATTTCATGCTAAATCAGCACTCATCAGTTGGTCCAGATTATCATCTCCCACATATATATAATCAGTGCTCAGTTTATATTAAGATAGAAAAACTTTACACTTTAATCAGATTTTCAATGATATGGATGGCTGAAAAGTTGGAGATTGGAGTGGATTGAAGCCTGTCCATTAAAGTATGAAGATTTGCTATCTTAATATAAACTGAGCACTGATTATATATATATGTGTGAGAGATGATAATCTGGACCAACTGATGAGTGCTGGTTTAGCATGAAATATGGATATTGGTGATTATTTATCTTTTCTACATGTGTGTGGTCATGTGTATCAGTTGTATGAGATAATGTGGATAGTTGAAGGGTGCTTGAAAATCTGAGTTCAAATCCCCTATACTTACAATTAAGTTCCAGATTTGTGAAGAGTGCCTAGTTTTTAAAAAATTTATATTTAATCTTTAAATTTAATTAAAATTTATATATATCATTGAAAAAATAAATTTAAGGTTTCAAAAACTGTATAAAAAGTAACTCTCAGATGTTTAACAAGACAAATACAACAACATCTAAAGATTGGAAGCTTTGATAAAGGAAGCCAAATATGACTTGGTGGCCATTGATCAAAATTTAATTTAATGGGGAAAATGTACTTTTAATGATTTGTATATTTCACAAGATGAATTGGATCCTATTGTAATATAGTGAGAAAATGACTAAGTAGCCACCAAACCGATGATGAGCAGAATATTCTGATTTAGGTCTTAACTGAGAAAAAATGGAATTTTGAAATAAAACTGCTATGGTATATCACCACTAATAGGATTTTCAAAACTGAAAAAAAATCTCAGATTAATTAATTATTCCCTTCCAAAGGTAAAGTAATAGACATTATTCAATAGGTAACAATAACTAGATACACATTTACTAATCACTATGTGATGGTTAATTAGATTGACTAATAGTTTTTTTATTTAGAAACAACAATTCTAAAAGATGACCTAGCCCAGACCCAATCTTAGATCAGGGGCATGGTACACAAAAGTCCTATCATTACATCATGAAACAATCCTCTTTTAAAAATCTGGCTAGTAGGCAGCAATACTTAGAATCATTAAAAATGAAGTTAATAGTTTTTCAATAATGCTACGCAGGAAAAGGAAGAGCTACTACAATGGAGCCATAATATCCACTATATTTTGTTCTTAGCTCATCTCACATACATTATACATGACAAATAATAACTCAAGCTTTGATTCTATTAAAATATATATTGTTTATTAAATTTCAAGTGAACAGTACTTTCCAACAAGCACATATTTCATATACATATGCTTTATATATATATATATATATATAAAGATTATAATACATTTTTAATGAATGTTTTAGATGGAAATATTTAATTGTAGAGTTATCCATTAAAGCCAACTGCCCCAAGCCAAGAGTGACAGTTTTATTTTGACTCTTGTTTTGGGCAGTTGGCTTTCAATAGCTACTGTTCTGGGTAAAGTGCTTTCTAATTAAGTAATTATAAATGAATAACTGTACACACACTAAAAAATAACATTATAGAATAAACAAAATTAAAAAATAATAATGTAGTTATTAATAATAAATTAAGAGAGCTCATTTGCGTATTTATTTACTCTGTATGTATTCACTTATTTTTCTTCTCTCTCAAAAAAAATGAAAATAAGAAAAAAAACTTACTGTATTGTATTTTTATTGATTTAAATAAAGGAAATAGTAAAATTCTGATTGTCATTGCAATTAAACATACTGTAAGTGATATCCTTTAATATTTTGTTGTTCCTATGGAAATATAATAGCAGTCTCATTATCACTGCTCTCTCTAGTTATTTTGGTGTTTCTAAGTCCTTATCAATTTTACAAAAGTTTTTAAATTTCATAAGTTTAGTAATATGATATTAGAAATCATTTTATTATGTGATAACCAAATTCAGAAATGGTAATAAAGTGCAGCTTTCTACATACCCCCCCCCCCAAAAAAAAATAATTATTGATAAACATGATCATGTATGTCACTCTGAGATAGTAAAATAACTTCTCACTGCATTGTAAAATTTATTACATTTAATAATTTTAATGTTTTTTTTTAGTTTATTTACATTTTTTTATAGCACAATGTCACAGCATATATTATAACTTCATTGTATTTCATTGCATATTCTCAGAAACATACCTCTTGAATCAGCACTAATGATAAAATTATGCTATAAAACCAAATTAGGCTTTTGTATTTAAAACTAAAAGCAATTAGAGAAAAACTTTTTTAATCCCTCTTTTGCCTAAATCAGAAAAAAATATGAATGATGTGCAGATTCTTACATAAACAGTTTATTACCAGAACACATTTATATCTATTAATAAGCTTATCATTAATATAAAATATTGTGGAAGGCAACTATTCATACTATAAAAGTGACATACGCTTTCCCATCAATAAATGTTTTAAAAGCATGAGTGATCCACCTATGCATACATCTTATTTTTTTTAATAAATCATCATTTATTGTTTGTTAGATAAAAAATAAAATAAAGGAAAAATAACTAAAATTCTCTATCAGTTAAAAACATATTAGAATTGTGGGAAAAGTTTTTCAATATTTCCCTTGGGAAGAATACTGGAGAGGCCTTTGCCCAAAAGTATACTCCTTAAGATTATTTTATGTTTTACCTATATGGTTTTACTACTAGCATTTCAGCATATTTATAAAGATATATATGTGTTATGTACATATTTATTTATTTTTTTAACGTATTTGTTTTGACATTGTGCAGAATAGAAACTAACTAGTTTGGGAATTTGGAAGTGGCACTATCATCTTTATTCAAATTTACACTAAATGATTCATGAATAAAATAAATAGGAGTGAAATACTTTCCATTCTGCCCAAAGTGTGAAATATTTTAAAATAAATTATATATCATAAAAACATTAGTATAGAAGAGGACACACAAATTTAGTTACTTTAAAGTTTTTGTCTCCAAAATTAAAAAAAAAAATCACTACAATAATATCAAAGATATAAGATTAGATTTTAGTTCTACAAAGGTGTCTAAATCTGGGAATAATAACCAGAAAAAATGTCAGCAAAAGACTATGCATGATATAAAGCCTGAATCAAAGCAACATGTATAATTTATATGGAATTATTCCAACATTGTAGCAAATATAATAGAAAAGCCCACATAATAATAAATTAAAAATGAAATTGGGCATAAATAAAATTATATATACCTATAACTCACTTCGCTCAAGTCCTTTATGTGAAGATTCACAATAATGATCATTATCAATATGTACATATTATTTTGATTTACAATTGATTGATTATTCATTAAATGATCGTAATTTTTTTTTTTAAAAAAAAAAGTGTTTTTAGCAGCTATTTTGTAACATTGATAATGTCATAAGATAGTTAGTTATTAATGTTACATTATCCAAAAACAACATAGCAACTTTCATATTCAAACTGTGCATAACATTAGTGCTGTATACAATATTTTGATTATAAACTTAAAATACGATTAATGAAAGTATAGTATTTTATTTTCATTGAGTGTCTTTACAAGACAATCAGTTCAATAATGATATATCAAAAGAAAAGATTTTAATCATTAATAATTACAAAACCTCCCTCCCAACATGTTTCATTCAGTATAATAATCAAAATCATATTTTAATGACATACAACAAGCAAACACATTAATAATTCTAAAATGTGTACATTAGTTTTAAAACTGTACACTGTATTTACTCATTTTTATGGATTAAAATTTTTATTAACAGTACTTTACTTACAACCAAAATAACATTCATTATCTTGTAATTTAGTTATTGTAATTGTTATTTTGAAAATGATTTCATAATAATGAACATTGTATGATCAAAAATTATTAAATTAAAAATGACAATCTATTATATCTTGATTTTAAACATCTCATAACATTATTACACAGATATAAAAATGAATTATGAAAAAAAAAATATTTAGTATAAAACTGTTAAAAAAAGTATGCACAATTGCATACAGATAAACTGAAAAAGATTCATACCTTTAATATTTATTTAAATAGTTAGAATACACTAATTGAAAAATTTTAAAGTCATTTCAAAGAACATTTCTACTGCACTTAATAAAATGCCACATATTCTCTTATCCCTCGTCTTTCACTTTCTTTGCATATTCTTCATATATATATATTGCTTATAATACTTCTTTCATATACACTTCAATGCAAACAAATTAAAAAAAAAAAAACTCTTTTCCTTATAGTTTTGACTGTCCAGCAGTCTTCATCAGAGCTTTATCAGCCCTTCTCTGCTTTAAAGTCAGAGGAGGACTGATAAAGCTCTGATAATGACTGCTGGACAGTCAAAACTGTAAGGAAAATAAAGAAGTTTTTTAAAAAAATTTGTTTGCACTGAAGTGTATATGAAAGAAGTATTAAAAGCAATATAAAATGCAACATTTCGTGATATACCATATAAAGTTATTTTTATTTAGATCTGGATAGTAAATATTGTAAAAACAAAAACCTTAAATATTGATTACAATATGCAAAAACAGAAAGCTTTAGATACTTTTTTTCCCTTTTTTATTATGCCAGTATATATATTTTTTGAAGTAGTTTTAACAATGTGCAGTATGCTAATTTTACTACTCTTACACTAATGTTAAATAACAAGACTTTATGATCAATTAAATAAGTTATTAAACATTTTTTTAAAATTCTAAATAATTTTATCTAAGTAATATGAATATAGTAGTACAAATTTGAAAAAAAAATAAAACTTTAGTATGGATTTTTTTCCAATGCAACAAGGAACAATTGCGTGGAATAGCACAAAAAAATGTTAATTGTTAGTTTACTTTTACTTTCTCATCCATTTTGCTATACTTTTGAACAATTAAAAGTCCCTTTTTTTCTTCTAGCAATACTATTTACATTTTCAATTAGAATCATGGCTGCAACTAATATAACCATGAAAAAAATCAAAAAAATCTATGAGCTTGGAAACAGAAATAGATATATTAAGTCAACTAGAAAGAAAAGGAAATTATATCTGTTCTTTTATAGCTTTATTCATATTTATAATCACACTATTTTTTAAAACCCAAGACAAAACAGAACAAAATCCTCATACCATTGTAGGTGTATCAAAATTTTTCAAAATCATGAAATCACAGCATCCCATAAAAAAAAAAAAAAATCAAACTTTTTCTCTAGGTCAATAGCCATAATCTGGTGCATCCCCCCCCCCCCAAAAAAAAAATCAATATTATCAAAGGATTTAAAAGACAACAATGGATCTTAGAATAAACAATTCTGAGTCAGAAAATTAGATAATTATGATTGGCGTCTTGCGTTGTTAGCCGAGAGGTATCGCAGCCGTCATGCAAGCAAGTAGTTGGTTGCAGACGGGTGTGGGTTCGCGTCCCGGCAGATGCTATGACATATGAAAAAAAAAAAATTATGATTGGTGAATGGATGACCAGAAAAAACAACTTTAAGGTGTTTTTTTACATAGACTTAAATTGCATTATCATACATACATACGTTAAGTGCATACTTGCACAATACACATAGCACAGTTTACATGAGAATATAATATAGATTAATGGTTCTTTTTAATTACTATAATACTAGATTAAATTGTTTTTAACAGTCTATAATGTAATTTTTAGCTGGAGGAACCAGACAAATTTTTGTCATAGAAACCAGTTGTAATTATTTGTTCTTTATGCGATATCGTTGCTGAATGTTTAGTTCTGGGGGATCAAATGTCTTCACTAAGTGGGGTAAGGAGTATTTTCTTATGATTAGATTTAGTTTTGTACTATAAAAGGCTTTTAAAATATACATAGCATTTCTATGCACATTGCATAGTAAACAAAAAACGTAGAAAAAAACTTTACTAATGATATAATAAATGAATCTGACAACCAGATATAATTACATGCCGGTTGGTGTATATTATTCAGGTACTAGCCAAAATGAACAACATTTATTGTTACTTAGCAACAAAGGAGAATGATTAGTATTGTCATAAATTATAAATCTGCAGATTCTACATAGTTTCAATATTCAGTTTATCAAGAAAAGATTAGCTGATACAAAGATCTTCATAACTCAACCATTATGAAGCATCGATAAATGTATGTATTTAATTCTATTTTTATTTGCCTCAGTATTGGAAGTCAAAACCAGTCTGTTAAAAATAATCTTTGGTTAAATGAAATTTATAGTCAGTTTTATTTACTGTATATAATTTAGGCTGCAAGACTAGATTTGTTGAGAAATATAACGTTTGCAAATTTTATCTTAATTGAATGATTAAATACCCATGAGATCATGTGATATTCGACTACTATATGTATCAGGTTGAGCTTTGATTCAAACACCTTTACCTCTTGAGTCTGCCATTCTACTACTGTGTTAAACTACCCAAGATTAAAAATATGAGGGGGGGGGCTTTTTTTTTTCTTGCACGTAAAAAAAGAAAATATTATTTTAAAGCTTAATCTATCAATCATAAAATCGTTTTCATATTTAAAAACACCAGATAAATATTATTTTTTATAAAGATAATTTGCATTTAGACTGAGCCCATGACAAATAATTTTTCAGCTAGGCCACTTCAAAAAAGCATACAAACCAGTGAGCATCTAAAGCATTACATAATATCTTTGACATATGATGTGAAGTTCATTAATATTTGCCAAATAGCTTTGAAAATGAGACATTAGACTAAACTGTTTTAATAACAGTGTTTCTCTATTTGCTTTTGGCTGAAAAAATTGTTACATACCCGCACACACATTCATATACTTGCAGTGTTTTATTTTTTTAAAATCAAAATTCCTTTGTTTAAACCGGGGTAAAAATATTTGTGCATTTTAATACAAGGAAACTTCATTATTTTATGACAAAACTCTAGGTTTGAGGCACTAAAATAAATTACTTTAAAATTTTTGCGGACAACTACATCCATTGATAAAGTGATCTTATCTAACCGTAGTGCCCTATTGCCTAGATATTCCAAGCTACATTATAAAAAAAAAAACGGACTTTCTCAGATTTAATAAATTTTTTTCTGGTTTAGCAAATTGTAATCTAATTTTCTGTTTCAATTTTAGACAAAAGAAAATGATTTTTAAAAAAAATTATAAAGAGATCAAACTTTTAAATGCTAATAGAATTCTAATAAAAGCAAACAATAATTGACATGATAATTCTACTTAACCGCATGCAGTTTTGACAATGGTTTAAGAAACTGCAGCAAATTAGAAAAGAATATAAAATGTTTACTAAATGACTCATAATTTGAAAATATAAATTTTCTAAGTTAATCCAAATTTAAGTGGATTTAACCATGAAGTAAAAAGAATTTGTGCAAATTATTATTTATAAAACTAGTCCCTGTATTTTATCATTTAAATTTTACAATGTAATAGTTCTTTTTAGGCATTATATATGGTGTGTTGTTTTAATACACATATATATTATAGTCTTAAAATAAATTTTAAGATGTACTCAACTCTAAATTAATTACTTTTAGTACATTAAATATTAACTTATTTACCATTCTATAATGAAATATTTATTAATTATTACAATTTCATTTACAAGTATCACAACTTCTGCACTCACACATTAGATCTCACACACTTTAGTAAAATACATTAATGACTGCTACTACTCATTTATTAGGCTAGGGATTATAATATAATTGCTTTATATTTAATATCTTTTTTTATATGTAAGAAGCATAATCCAGTTTCATCTCTTATTAATTAATAATATATGAGGTGACATTTTTTTTAATACCTTAAATCAGGGGTGGACAATTGTTTTGGCTCGGGGACAGCAGAGGTTGGTGGAGGATCACATTGGGGGCCACTTTGTGGAAGTGAATGTTAGCAGAGGGCCACACCTTTTTTTCATGACCCAGTAAACACACTGCTTTATTCCCTGCATTACCAAAGAAATATGTGTTTGTCCATTCTTCATTAAACACACGACTTTCATCGACTTTCATCACTGAGAGGATACATGGTTTCACTAAAGTTGGAAATGTATATATTTGCTAATGCAAAGACAAAATTGAAATTAACCAGATCAACTGGAAAAGCACTGCACATCATATCTACACTGTGCATGTGTATTGACATGCCATCCTAGTGGAAAATAAGAGACGAATCTTCAGTTGCACACGAGAAGGAAATCTCAGCGGGCCACATGTTGGCCATTGGGCCACTATTTGCCCACCCCTGTATTAAATCAGTATGACTAGTTTATCATTTTGCATAATTTAATTATCTTCACAAAATGATTTCACTGAAGATAAATTGATGATATGATAATTTTCAGGTCAGTGTATCACATTAAAGCATTTTGTCTATTCTCTATGCATTATGACATTGAACTCTTACCTCATAATGTAATCCTTAACTAATTTATCTGTCATACCAATTACTAATGGCTGAATATGCACTGAATGAATCTTGCAAATTTTTCAGGTCACAAAAGAAAAAAAGCATATATGGTTTCTTTTAGCTAGTTAGCTCATAGAAAATCCTATTGACTAACAAATGGTTTTTTAGTTATTTTTAATTAAATATTCAATGATCAAGCTATTCTAAATTATCAAGATGAGTATTCAAATGATAACTATAATATATATGAGTGCAATCTTTACCATTGGTTAGTGGGTTGCCATATTCCTAAGGGCTCTAAGATCGCAAGTTTATCTTTACAATATTTTATCATTTGTTAATACTGACAATAGTGAAATTGTTTTGCTTCTACAATTTAGAGTAACAATAATTATTATAAGGTCTGAGAGCTGCACACACCCTTGCTTAGATTTTTTTGTATGCAATTAACCCTGATTGTCTGACATCTTATTAAATAAATAACAAATTGGTTTTTCATTAAAAAAAATCATAAAAAGACATAATCTAAACTCTTATTATTAGCATTGATCTTTCAAAACAATTAAACAACTTATGATTATAAACGTCACTTAAGTAAACAAAATAAAAAATTAAAGAACAAATTACTCATATTTGCAGTTGAGAATGGGAATGAACATATATAGATATTAAAACCAAAAATATATAACTGATTTTAATTACAATATATTTGTGCTTATTTATGTAAAATATCAGTTCCAAGAATAATTTTATTAATTGTTTAGATTTTTTTCTTGATATTTGAAACATTAAAGCTAATAATATTTATTATACACACACTCATTTTTGCACAAAATGTCAATTAATTCTTATTGTTTTGTAAATAAATTATTATTTCAAATTATTAAGTCAACCATTGCAGTGCTATGTTATGATAATAGTTCTTGTTGATATTTTATAGAAGTTCCTAAAAGGTTACTCTGTTTCAAGATATATATATTTTGAAGCTGTATAGTGTTTTTCCATATGGGAATAGAACATATTATTTTCTACTCCTGATCCCAACTAGAATCCATCATTATTAGTTCATTAACTGATACCCATGCCTAGTTTTTTTAAAGTCTTCAAGTCTAAAAAATTAATTCTAAATTTTTTGGTTAATTAATTATTGTCATAAAGTTTATTGTGAAAATTCCAAAACACTGTCTTTTTTTTTTTTTTGGAATTTATATAGAAAATCAATTGAAAATTAAAGTTATAGTATAAGTCAAGGGTTTATACCAAATAATACAACCTTGCCAGATAAATCAACTAGCCTGATAAAAGTTTTTGTGGCTTTATCTGTTTTCTTTTAAAATTTACCAATACCTAATTATCAACCAATAACTAAATAACAAGTCCCTGTAAAAATTCTAAGATTGCTTGTACAATTTCTCAAATACTTAAAAAAAACCAAAATTCATCTCAATTCAAATCACAAGTCATGAGCATAAAATAATATATAAGTAAATAATATTTTTATAAAGCGCAGACGGTATTGAAAATTAAGAGAGTGCAAACTTCTCAAGCGCTTGTGATTATTAGTAACCAATCAGATCTTAAGCACTGGGACAGGGAATTTAACAATAAAAGAGTGGTTCCCACTTTCTTCTTTACTTGTCTTTCTATATATCCAAGCCAGTCCAAAGTACTTATATCTGAGAGCATGAATCTTAAATATCATCACACTTAATTGACTGAGTTCAAATTATAAACATACAGCATGAAATCTTTCGATTTACTACACAGTAGTTTATATATGTAAATAATATTTTTATAAAGCGCAGATGGTATTGAAAATTAAATTGAGAGAGTGTCCCAGTGCTTAAGATCTGATTGGTTACTAATAGTCACAAGCGCTTGAGAAGTTTGCACTCTCTTAATTTTCAATACCGTCTGCGCTTTATAAAAATATTATTTACATATATTGCTGCAAAGTTATAACATCGAAAAACTACTGCGTAGTAAATCGAAAGATTTCACGCTGTATGTTTATAATTTGAACTCAGTCAATTAAGTGTGATGTTGTTTAAGATTCATGCTCTCAGATATAAGTACTTTGGACTGGCTTTGATATATAGAAAGACAAGTAAAGAAGAGAGTGGGAACCACTCTTTTCTTGTTAAATTCTCTGTCCCAGTGCTTAAGATCTGATTGATTACTAATAGTCACAAGCGCTTGAGAAGTTTGCATTCTCTCAATTTAATTTTCAATATATAAGTAAATACATTGCACACTGAACCAAGAGAAGTTGGTGTGTATATATATTGAGATTATTGCTTGTTTTAAATTGTCAAGAAATAGAAAAACAGCTTATTTCACATAATTCTTACTATTAAATCTCTTTGGGAGGGGGGGGGGTATATTTAATGTTAACAGAAAAAAAAAATCCCGGTATCTTACATTGGAAGAAAATATATTCGATAAATTAATTAAACTACAAGTGTATTAAAACATATTTTTATTTACAAAATATGCTAAAATATTTAAAACACTTTTTTTAAAAAAAAAGTTAATAATATATCACAACTTTCAGAGTGGTTAAAAATTTCTTTTATTGATAACCATGAGAAATCATTTCACACACTTATAACCATGAAGGGATTTCTAACAGCAGGATGAATAACTAAGAATCTTGGGTAATTAGGGCCAGCTGCAATCAAAAGCAGCTGTCTATGGTCATTGTATAGTCCCCATTGGGTGCAATATGGCAGACAGTGTCCAGCTAGATAGCTTAACAATCTTCTCAGAGGAAGAAATCTGACTCACAAGATCATGTCACATGATAATATTAATGATGAACCAAATTATTTTAAAGAAAAGCAAATTTATATCAAATGGCTCAATTTTTTATTGATAGTTTATTTTTAATGATATTTAAACAATTTTCAATGGTATTAAAAGTATAATAATAAATTTTCATTGTGACATAGCACAATATTTATGTTCTGTTAGCAATTAATCTATTTAAATATATAATCAACGTTGAATAACCCTTATCTTCTCAGTTAAAAATAAAATGCAATGTTTTAAAAGAACCTAATTTTTTTTTTTTATTAAGTTTTTATTTATATTGATTTTTTTTTCATCCAGTATCAAATTTAATTGATTAATTTTATAATTACTTTAAAAAATCTTAATAAATATGTAAGTAAAGTAGGTAAAAGTTTTTAAATAGCATATACTTCGCCAAATAATGAGTGTTCGAGGATTTTTCTTGTTTGTCTTATTCTCCAATTAAGAATAACTAGATATTCAATTACTAATAAATATTGAGTGCTTAATTGACTTGGTCATGGTCTGGTTATTTTGAAATTAAAAATCCTAAGTCCGATTAAAAGCTGCAAAAAATTTTTGTCAAACGTTGGTGCCTTCCAAGCAGCTGGCCCGGGTTCGTTTCCCGGTCAACACATTTGACATATGAAAAAAAAAATAGTTTACCCATCCTGAATTCAAAACCTAATCACAGGTGTGATAGCTGGATGTGTTACTACTGCACTACAAAGCCTTATATAGGTTAGTAAAAAATCCTTTAGTATTGAATATAAATAGATGTACCATATTTTCCAAATCTCAAAAGGAAGTAAAAAAAAAAAGGAAGTTTAAAATACAATATTAATCATGTGACTTGAAACCCTCATATTTGTTGTTGATATGAATCTATTTAAAAATGTCTTGCCACTCACAATTTTAAAAAAAAAAATCAAAACTACTTAATTTAACATTTTCCTGAAGGTTTGTGATGATGATGTTCTAGTTGTATTTTTATATTGGACTATTTCCATCATCTAATATGAATAACGTCTTTAAAAAAGTTTAACTTTTAAAATTCAATACTCAATAGTCTAAGAGAGATTGAAATCCCATGCTAGTACTGTCATTGGTCAGGCCAGCAACACCTGAAGAAGAGGGGAGAATAATATCTCTCAAAACATTATGCATATACTAACCTGTTTGATGTACTATTACTAATAGTTGAATGTATTTGGAATATTTAAGTAAAGTTAAAATTTTCTAAAGACATTCAATACGTATATTAGATGATGGAAATAGTCCAATATAAAAATACAACTCAATTTAACATTTATCTTACACAACATTTAAACTATTCTATATCTTTTATCAAATCAAATATTATTCATAACAAAACACAGAATAGACTTGCCTGAAAAGCAGAAAATGTACTCCATCTGACAAATTCTAACAACTGAAATGATAAACCACATAAGAGTTTGGGATATATCTTTAAATTATAACAGACCTGGTTAAAATGGAATATATTGTAAATCTGCTTGTAAAAGGCACATACTGTATTTAAAAATATATATAACATTTTATTTAAATTTTGACAGGTTATAATGAATAAAAAGATAACAAGAGTAAATAAATATATTCACTGTTTATCATCATGATTATATAAAAAGCTCATTAAAATTTACTATGTAATTCATTGAGATACTAGGAATAAAATGTACTAATGGATAGCAAGCAATTGCAAATTTTCCCTGATTATAATCATAGTGCTCTTTTCTGGAGTATTGCCTGTCTTTATAATTAACAATGTATACATGCATAAATATACATTTTAAAGCATGATTTATAAACTATAATGGAAATTCTCTATGGGTATATGTCTCTACATCCTTCATATATACCACTAGTCATTTGCCCAAATATAAGATTCACAACAAGTTCTCCAGATCCTACTTTACAATTTATCTCTATCTCCTACTATAATCTTCAAAGTGGATTTAATTATAAAACGATGTTTTCTTTTTTTTTTAATCTTTAATAGTTCCTTTTAACATGTTACTCACTATTCTTTTACCACTAAAAACATATCCAAAAATATTATTTTATTCTCTAAATATCATCCATTTCTTGACTTTTTTCTTAGCATACCATTGAACATAATGCTCTAGATCAATTCTCTTTATCATCTAAATCAATTTTCTTTATCATCTTATTATTCCAACTTGCTGATTCATAATTACAGATTTAATTTAAAAAAATTATAAATCTCTTTCATAATTCCAAATTCAATGTTATATCTAATAATATTTAAAATATGAATTTTTTCTACAGTACAGGCTTTTTCATACCTGCACTTATATATATATATATATATATATATATATATATATATATATATATATATATATATTGTGCCATTACAATTTAGTCACTAGATAAATTTATAGTAATGTGCATGTAGAAAAGGTAAACCAAAAATCATCATCACAATTTTATATAACCATAAAAGAAGCTGTAGGGCATCCAAGTTCAAACCCTACCAGATCAAAATCTTAAAAGCTTTAAACAGAGAAGAATGGGACAACAATTATATGCTTTACTTGTTTGTGTGTTGATAGAAAGGTAATACACACATTTAAACTATTTAATATTTAATTTTTCTGTTAAAAAGCAAAGTTATAATGCATACATATAGGCAATGTATGTGTAAATTATTTAATTGTTTTATATTTCAAATATTCAACATTTTAACTTTCTTTAAAACTAACCTATGCTTGATCAATTCTAATATTTTATTCTATGCTTTTATTTTGCTTTTCTTTAATTATAAGTGGGATTTAAAAGTTACAGATTTAATTAAATAATTGGGTTATAATTACTAAGCTAGCAATTATATTATTTAATGTTAGTTTATGAATGATTTGAAAGAATGAAGGATGTGTGTACATTACATACAAAAATTTACATTTCCTAAATATTGAAAGAAAAGGAAGGATTAAATCTGTCAAATTATTTTTTTTTGTACAATTTTTTGTTAAAAGAGGAAATCTGTTTAATCAGATATCGATCTTTGTAGCAATTTTTTTTTTGTAAATAATTGTTTTTCACTTTGGAAGCTTATAATGGGTCAGAGCTCTAATTTTGAAATTGTCTTATCTCAAGATCTAAAGAAGGAAGCTCAAAGATTTGAAATGTTACCTGGATGTTAAAAAAAAAAAAAAAAGAAAAGAAAGGAAATAAGGATTGAGTCTATTTTTTTTTTTAAACAAAAGTGTCTGGAAAAAGGATTAAACTTTTCAGTTGAAAAATAATTTAGTTGAAAATAAATTAGAGATCTAATTAAAACAAATTTGTCCAAAAATAGCAAGTGATGCTATCTCTGATTGGTTAAGTTAGCTAAAAATTGGATATAAAAAGCTGTCTTGAATTATTATTAGGATTATTGTTTATGATTCAGATTATTAAACTATCCAATTGAATGCTGAAAATATAAGAAATGTCTGGCTAGAAAAATTATATGTATGTCCCATCGGTTCCGGACCATCTGGGGAAGCTGCACATCACATAGGAAAGAAAAGATGTGTCTAAAATAATATTCTACACCTTTCAACTGACCAGAGAAATAAGATGTTTTTTTAATAGAAGGAAGAAAGCATTCACCTGCATTCAAAGAAGATGAATTAATCTACTGATAAATATTAATCATCAAGTCCAATTAATTGTTACAACAACTGATTTTAAACTCAAGAAAATTTACAAATGGGAAAACAACTGCTGTATTTCATCCACATGCTTGACAGGAAGAGAAGAAAAATTAATATAATGATTTCCAAATTGTCCACTAAAGCAAATAACCTCAATAGAGTCATCATCATCAAATAGTTATACACCTCAAGAAAGAGATTGTTCCCACATAAAACGGAAATGGTAGCTGCAGAAATATAGACATTATACAAGACAAGTTTGAACCCTTGGAAATTCGCCACAAACAAAAGATCGGTAATATGACTTTTTATATCTATTTTCTTTATGATATCAGTCTTAAGAAACATTTTAGCAATAAAGTGGTATATTTTATTTAAAGAACCTTTAAAGACTATTCAGATCGATTAAAACAAGAATGTCTTACTAATAATAACTTTGAGCTTCATAAATGATCTTGAATGTATGAAAATTATTTGTTTATTAATTTTACAGTTATGAAAAATATTAATGTGTAAAACAATTTTTTTTATGGTATTATGATTTTAGTTTTAACTAATATATTATTATTTTGGTTTTAAATAATATTTTGTTATCATGGGATAAAACACGCACATACATAATGATATTTTATATGTGTATAATTGCGATTGAATGTGGAGTAACAAGTAGTGTTAGAATATTAGATTAGTTTGTTTCATTAAGTATAGCATTTCAGAGGTAGAAGAGAGGGGGGAGAAAATAATTTAAAACTTGTTTCTAAAACTTGCTCTTTCAATTCTACTAACATTTTTTTTTACATTCTATTTACATGTTAGATTTTTAAAGTATGTGTGCTAATGAGCAGATAATATTTTTTTTTCTTGAAATACTTTTCTCATGGAGTGAAAATCATGGTCAATGTGACGTCCAACTTAATACAAAATACATTTGAAGGGAAAGGGGGAAGAACTTAAAATTAATCTGAGGATTGTTATATAATCAATTATTATTATTATTATTCATGTATTATTATTCATGTCAATTTTCATATTTATCTAGAAATTTTTATGTATATGTTAGAAATGTAGTAATAAATATTAGTTTGTTTTATTAAACGAGGCGTATATATTTCATTAAGTGTAGTCTTTGTTAAGTGTGATTATTCATCATCATCAATGGTTGAATATTAGTTATTTAAGATATAAGTAAATATGCTAAAATTAAGCAATAATTATGAATTTCTTTATAAAAATTAGTTTTATGTTTAGGCTTAGTCCTAGAGCTGTAGTTGAAACCCTTGTCATTATTGTTATTATTATCATCATCATCATCGTCATCAACGTTTTAATTAATGAGCTGTTTAACTGTTTAAAGGCCATAAATAAATATTGATTTTATAATATTTAGTGATCTCTTAGTATTATTATAACCACATCCCATCATCTATTTCATGCAAGGATGAGTGAATTGCCATCCTAAATTAGTTATATATAATCTGAGCTAGTGAACTTATAAAAATATTGAAACACATTTGTTATGTTAAGATCTGAGAAATGATTTATGTTCAATGAACTCCACTGTGGTTTAAAGATGTTTTACTTTTACCTAACTATTAGTGCTTATAGTGATATGGCTCAAAAAGCAAAATCTCTCATTTTTATTAGAAATAAAGTACCAAAAAGGGATTCAAACCCGGTACATGTGAAAGGTTATTAGATATAACCGTGTCTAGATTCAGATAATCTAGTGGCGCCCTGCTAGACCATATTCACTTAGTATTTGTTTAAACATGCACTTAACATCAAACCAAGAAATGAAAGTGGATAAGATTACTGTCTGTATACCTGAGCTATATTTTATTGAATTACTAGTGTACTCACCTCACGTGATTTCATATACCTGAGTTATAATACTTGTTATTAACAATTTGCTCATAATTCTTGATAGTGTTAGACTTGAACCTTTACTTATGATCATGGTTATGGTACTCTCTTTATGATACTATCTTTAGTAATTCTTATTGTTACAATGGACACCCAACTGGGGCCTGATATTTTGCCATATACCTGAAAAAGAGAGTCTATAGAATGATGGGAGATGTGTGGTTAAAAATAGAGAAATTTTTTTAGTAAATTTTTTTTTTTTCAGTAAAAATTTTTTTTTGTCTTACAAAATTTTCTTGGCCAAACAGTCTTATTTTAGATGATGATGTTTAATATGATTTAATTTTTCATTGATGATGATAAAATGGGTACAGCCATAAAACAGCTTAGTTTTTTTTTATCAATTTTGAAAATAGAGATGAATATCACAACTTAAGACAAAGGTGAAATAAATAATAGATTTTTTTTGTGGAACATTAAAATGATTTATTGCCAGATAGGATAGGCATAGTAATAGTGATGAATTATGGAATAGTAGTCTCATGTGTGTTTGGGGAGTTCATTTTGTAAAAAGTCTATGATTTTAGAGGTTTGATTGGATGGTTGATCGTTGGAGTTTGGTTGGTTAGATTGCAGTTTTGATGATGAGTGGAGAGTTTTGTCATTGCCTTGAGAATGCTGTGTATTTCGTGTAACTTATGAATGATCAAACCCATTCACTGCTCCAACCCAATTTATATGTTATCTTTATTTTATCATGAAGCAGTTAACAGCAGACCTGCCATGATACCAGCCTATAAGTCTCCAAGAGAGAGAGCACGGCATAGTTTTCCAATCAAGTTTATATGTTATTCTTATTTTATCATGAAGCAGTTAACAGTAGTCCTGCCATGATATCAGCCTATAAGTCTCCAAGAGAGAGAGCAAGGTTTCGTTTTTGTAGTCTATAATAAGCAGGGCATTCCTTGATACTTGCCACATAAGACTCCAAGAGAGAGAGCAAGGCATTGTTTATCTACTTTAGCCCCTAAGACTTAAAATACATCTTTTATTGCAACAGAGTTTGCTTCATTCAATCAAGGGTTGTGGTAGTTAATAGTGATCGAATTGGGATGATCTTCTGAGTGCTCGTGATGCATTGTGTGATTATAGTGCTGTGACTGAATTCTTTTATTTATCTCAAGATTGTGAACTGCTAGTCATTCTGTGGACTGTCAATATCTGTCGGATTTCTGGGAGAATGGATGAATGTATAATTTGGGCTATTACAGACAGACATGCACTATATAGATTATTGTTGTGTAGTTCATTAAATAAGGATATTAAAATTTTTTTTTGTTGTATTTGTAAATGCATAATAAGGTGAAAATCAAATCAGTCAGTTGGTCAGAATAGGTGTCAGACAGGGAGAAGATGTGTGGATTTTTGATGGTCAGGGAAGTACAGATGGGATATATATAGTTTTATAACATGAGTGAACTAAATTATAGTATGGAAGAGGCTCAGATAGCAAAGATGGCACCATCAGACATGGACATGATAATGCAGATGTTGAAAAGGTTCAGAGAAGATGTAAGAGAAGATAGGAAGCAGTTCATAGAAAGTTTAAGAGATGATAAAAAAGGCATAGAAAGTGTAGAAAGTTTAAAAGAAGAGGATAAGAGGAGTGAAGATGAATTAAAAGAAAATATCAATAGCTCTGTTGAAAACAACAGTAAAATTCCTATAGCTTTGGGAAATAAAATAGAGAAACATGGGAAAAGTGCCTCAATTCCTGGAGTTGATAATCTTTATAAAGAAGAGGATGGAGAGGTTATCATGGGATTAGAAGCTACTGTAAAAGTAAAGGGGACAGTAACAAGTACTGAAGAGTATCAGATTCGAATAAAGAAGGAAGCACTATCAGGTATAAAATTGACCAGACTGATGGAAGATTGTATGTATCAAAACATACAAGAAGATTATAACAATTCCAAAAGAAATAAGGAAAGTCTGGAACAAAAGATTTGTCGTTCTGTGAAAAGATGGATAGAAAGTCTAAGAGAGGATAGCAAAAAGAGTGCAGAAAGTATAGTAGAAGGTAGTCAGATATTAGAAGATAATGCTGAAACCTCTTTAGAAGATAGAGCAGGAGAGATGGGTGAATATGTTAGAATTGTAAAACGGAAAGGTAGTCAGAGCTTACCAGTTTTAAAAGATAATCTGGATAGTCCGACCACTGATAATAAAGAAAATAATGTAAAGTTAGATACACTGATAGAGAATAGGCTCCAAGAAGTAGAAAGGCCAATAGTAGCCATAGTACCAAATCTCCCAGTAAAGAAAGTAAATGAGTTGATGACCAAAGAGCAGATTGGGATAGATCATGAAGTGAAAAGAAGGAAAAGAGAGTTGGAGGAAAAACTTCATGCATCCGATAAGATGATTGAGTTAAGAGAGGCAACAGGGGAGATGAAACCAGATATTTTAGAAAGAGAACAAAAGTTTCAACAGTCTGTAGTTCTCAATCTAGTAACAAACCAGCATGTGTGGTTTCAAAAATCTGTCTTCTTAAATAGATTGGAGATACCTTATATATGGTATAGAGAGGCAATCTCTCTGAAAAATGTAAATGTCCAAATCTCTCTGAAAAATTCAACTGCTCTGGAAAAGTCAAAAATAAGTTATATCTGGTACAGAGAGCCAATCTCTCTGAAAAATGTAAATGTCCAGTGTGTATCAGACAGAGAATCAATCTCTCTGAAAAATTTAAATGCTCTGTTAAATTTAAGTGTGCCTTATATTTGGTACAAAGAGTCAACATTTTTAGAGAGTTTAAAAATAAATTATACATGGCACAGAGAATCAACCTCTCTGGAAGATGTAATGAATTATATCTGGTACAGAGAGTCAATCTCTCTGAAGAGTTTAAATGTCCATTATATATCATACAGAGAATCAATCTCTCTGAAAAATTTAAATGCTCTGGAAACTTTAAGTGTGCCTTATATTTGGTACAAAGATTCAACCTTTCTAGAAAATTTAAAAATAAATTATACGTGGCCCAGAGAATCAATCTCTCTGGAAGATTTAAGGATGAATTATATATGGTACAGAGAGTCGATCTTTCTGGAAAGTTTAAAAATAAAGTATGTATGGTATAGAGAATCAATCTCTCTGAAAAACTTCAAGGCATATTATGTATGGTACCAAGAGTCCATATTTCTAAATGGAGTTTGTAATAGGAGGTTATATAAAATAAATCCTCCGGATATGTTTTATAAATATCCAGTCAAGATGAAAAATGGAAAACAGGAACCCTTGCTGATTAAAATCCCTTTGCCTATTACCCTTGAGGAAATAAATAATGATGATGACCTTAATAAGGCTCGAGTCCAACTTAAACTCATGGGTCAAAAAAGGGTAAAGCAATCCAGAACCAAACCACATCCATTTAAGATCAATGATCTTGTGCTGGTACGCACCCCTCATGTTAGCAACCCCCAAAGAAACAAATTTAAAAAGTTTCTGCATTTGTATGAAGGACCATTCCAAATCACTAAAAAGATAGGAGAGAATGCCTTTATGCTTGCTGCTCTTGATGGGAATAAGGGGACCTATAATGCTAGGAGTTTGATCCCTTATACTTCAGCAGAATAGCCTGGCAAAGATCTCCAAATAAATTATTTTTAGGTTTTCTAATGAAAAATATATTTACCAGTAGTTAATTTTTTTTATATATATATTATAAGTGTTTATTATTATTAGTGTATTTATTAGTTAGGATTTTTTTTTAAAAATATAGTTAAAACAAAAGTGCTGATGATTTTATCCGAAGGGGGAGAAAGTTGTGCCATTACAATTTAGTCACTAGCTAAATTTATAGTAATGTGCATGTAGAAAAGGTAAACCAAAAATCATCATCACATTTTTATATAATCATAAATGAAGCTGTAGGGCATCCAAGTTCAAACCCTACAAGGTCCAGTTCTAAAAGCTTTAAACAGAGAAAGAATGGGTCAACAATTACATGCTTTACTTGTTTGTGTGTTGATAGAAAGGTAATACACACATTTAAACTATTTAATATTTAAATTTTCTGTTAAAAAGCAAAGTTATAATGCATACATATAGGCAATGTATGTGTAAATTATTTAATTGTTTTATATTTCAAATATTAAACATTTTAACTTTCTTTAAAACTAACCTATGCTTGATCAATTCTAATATTTTATTCTATGCTTTTATTTTGCTTTTCTTTAATTATAAGTGGGATTTAAAAGTTACAGATTTAATTAAATAATTGGGTTATAATTACTAAGCTAGCAATTATATTATTTAATGTTAGTTTATGAATGATTTGAAAGAATGAAGGATGTGTGTACATTACATACAAAAATTTACATTTCCTAAATATTGAAAGAAAAGGAAGGATTAAATCTGTCAAATTATTTTTTTTTGTACAATTTTTTGTTAAAAGAGGAAATCTGTTTAATCAGATATCGATCTTTGTAGCAATTTTTTTTTGTAAATAATTGTTTTTCACTTTGGAAGCTTATAATGGGTCAGAGCTCTAATTTTGAAATTGTCTTATCTCAAGATCTAAAGAAGGAAGCTCAAAGATTTGAAATGTTACCTGGATGTTAAAAAGAAAAAAAAAAGAAAAGAAAGGAAATAAGGATTGAGTCTATTTTTTTTTTTAAACAAAAGTGTCTGGAAAAAGGATTAAACTTTTCAGTTGAAAAATAATTTAGTTGAAAATAAATTAGAGATCTAATTAAAACAAATTTGTCCAAAAATAGCAAGTGATGCTATCTCTGATTGGTTAAGTTAGCTAAAAATTGGATATAAAAAGCTGTCTTGAATTATTATTAGGATTATTGTTTATGATTCAGATTATTAAACTATCCAATTGAATGCTGAAAATATAAGAAATGTCTGGCTAGAAAAATTATATGTATGTCCCATCGGTTCCGGACCATCTGGGGAAGCTGCACATCACATAGGAAAGAAAAGATGTGTCTAAAATAATATTCTACACCTTTCAACTGACCAGAGAAATAAGATGTTTTTTAATAGAAGGAAGAAAGCATTCACCTGCATTCAAAGAAGATGAATTAATCTACTGATAAATATTAATCATCAAGTCCAATTAATTGTTACAACAACTGATTTTAAACTCAAGAAAATTTACAAATGGGAAAACAACTGCTGTATTTCATCCACATGCTTGACAGGAAGAGAAGAAAAATTAATATAATGATTTCCAAATTGTCCACTAAAGCAAATAACCTCAATAGAGTCATCATCATCAAATAGTTATACACCTCAAGAAAGAGATTGTTCCCACATAAAACGGAAATAGTAGCTGCAGAAATATAGACATTATACAAGACAAGTTTGAACCCTTGGAAATTCGCCACAAACAAAAGATCGGTAATATGACTTTTTATATCTATTTTCTTTATGATATCAGTCTTAATAAACATTTTAGCAATAAAGTGGTATATTTTATTTAAAGAACCTTTAAAGACTATTCAGATCGATTAAAAACAAGAATGTCTTACTAATAATAACTTTGAGCTTCATAAATTATCTTGAATGTATGAAAATTATTTGTTTATTAATTTTACAGTTATGAAAAATATTAATGTGTAAAACAATTTTTTTTATGGTATTATGATTTTAGTTTTAACTAATATATTATTATTTTGGTTTTAAATAATATTTTGTTATCATGGGATAAAACACGCACATACATAATGATATTTTATATGTGTATAATTGCGATTGAATGTGGAGTAACAAGTAGTGTTAGAATATTAGATTAGTTTGTTTCATTAAGTATAGCATTTCAGAGGTAGAAGAGAGGGGGGAGAAAATAATTTAAAACTTGTTTCTAAAACTTGCTCTTTCAATTCTACTAACATTTTTTTTTTACATTCTATTTACATGTTAGATTTTTAAAGTATGTGTGCTAATGAGCAGATAATATTTTTTTTTCTTGAAATACTTTTCTCATGGAGTGAAAATCATGGTCAATGTGACGTCCAACTTAATACAAAATACATTTGAAGGGAAAGGGGGAAGAACTTAAAATTAATCTGAGGATTGTTATATAATCAATTATTATTATTATTATTCATGTCAATTTTCATATTTATCTAGAAATTTTTATGTATATGTTAGAAATGTAGTAATAAATATTAGTTTGTTTTATTAAACGAGGCGTATATATTTCATTAAGTGTAGTCTTTGTTAAGTGTGATTATTCATCATCATCAATGGTTGAATATTAGTTATTTAAGATATAAGTAAGTATGCTAAAATTAAGCAATAATTATGAATTTCTTTATAAAAATTAGTTTTATGTTTAGGCTTAGTCCTAGAGCTGTAGTTGAAACCCTTGTCATTATTGTTATTATTATCATCATCATCATCGTCATCAACGTTTTAATTAATGAGCTGTTTAACTGTTTAAAGGCCATAAATAAATATTGATTTTATAATATTTAGTGATCTCTTAGTATTATTATAACCACATCCCATCATCTATTTCATGCAAGGATGAGTGAATTGCCATCCTAAATTAGTTATATATAATCTGAGCTAGTAAACTTATAAAAACATTGAAACACATTTGTTATGCTAAGATCTGAGAAATGATTTATGTTCAATGTACTCCACTGTGGTTTAAAGATGTTTTACTTTTACCTAACTATTAGTGCTTATAGTGATATGGCTCAAAAAGCAAAATCTCTCATTTTTATTAGAAATAAAGTACCAAAAAGGGATTCAAACCCGGTACATGTGAAAGGTTATTAGATATAACCGTGTCTAGATTCAGATAATCTAGTGGCGCCCTGCTAGACCATATTCACTTAGTATTTGTTTAAACATGCACTTAACATCAAACCAAGAAATGAAAGTGGATAAGATTACTGTCTGTATACCTGAGTTATATTTTATTGAATTACTAGTGTACTCACCTCACGTGATTTCCATATACCTGAGTTATAATACTGGTTATTAACAATTTCCCCATAATTCTTGATATTTGGACTCCTTTGCTCAGGTATGGTAACTTCTTTTGATCCATCATTTCTCATTGTTACAATATATAGGGGGTTTGAACTCCAACTTTCACATGACCCTCAACTATCCATGCTATCTCATAATCCTGATACCCTTGATCACACATATGTTGAAAAAAATAAATAATCATCAATAGATGTATTTTGTGCTAAACCAGCACTCGTCAGTTGGTTCAGATTATCATCTCCACACATATATACAATCAAAGCTCGGCCACATTAGTCAGCAATTTTCACTTTATTTTCCATATCATTACTACAGATAGTTATAATCAAAACCATTAGAAAAATGATATAAAAGTTGCACTAAAAATAATAATATAAACATTCAGTTTTTACAATATTTACTCTAAACAATATATATGTATTCTTATTTTTGTCTTTACTTGCCTATATTCATTATTACTTTCTTATGACTTTTTATATACTTTTGTAAAAAAAAGGTAAATATATAGATTAATCTATTACAGGTTATATGTACAATAGCAAGGCTACCCAGAAAATAGAACTATGATGTTAAAGTTTTAGTGAAAGTCCTTAATACAAATGCATTTTAAAATTTTAAAATACTCTCATATATTAAAGAATTGTTATAATGTTTATTTCATTTTAAAAATCTCATTACAATGGAAACATGGTCGCAAAATATTTCAAACTATAACAATATGTAACTGCAATAAAAATTATAGGTTTCATAGGATGTAAAGAGACCAAATATTTTTTGGTAGTTGTGCACTTTGTCCAATGTGGCTGCTCGATGGCATTGTTTCTCTGCAAAAGCATAGAAATATGTCATTTATGTGGCCCATGTTACAGTCTATAGAACAGTTCTGTTCATATTAGACTTTAGCAGGCCTAGATGGCATTGCACACAAATATTATGGCCCGCTGATGTGCTTGGCATCACTATGGAAATAGTGCACACTTCACAGATTGCTACCATATGATGTGAGGGTGTATGGAATTCAACTGGCCATAAGTGTTTTAATGTGCATTCGAAGTAACGATCTTAAAATTTACCTGACATACTATTACATACTAATAATTGTAAGCCTGTTGCCATGATTCCTATGCATCTTGTAAGATAAAAAAAAATTGCAAAAATGTAGGTCCCAGACCCATTTCACATAAGTCATGCAAAAAGGTACATTTGTGGGAGAACAGCTATGAGAGTAATGAAATGGCTGTGTTTTTATCAAAACCATCATTCCCCAAAACCATCGGACCCCATCCCTGCACATGCCAGCGCATAGTGCTGAAATGTATAATGTAATTATAAATTGTAATTTAGAAAATAATGTTGGTTCGTAAATTTTTTAAAAATATTTTGAAAAATTATAGGAGAACAGAAAGCTAAAAATTATCGGCCCGGTAATGTTACATTTCATTATTTTTGCAAGCAACAATGTCATCGAGCAGCCGCATTGGACAAAGTGCACAACAACCTATTTTTTTCTGAACTTTATATCCAAGATAAATAAATAGTGATAAAACAGTGGAATTTAATTTGAACTTTGCAGCAAAACAACACCTTATATAAACTTCTGTATAGTTATAAATATATAATTATTTTGTCACAATCTATGTGACTATATATCAAAAGAAACATATATCAAATAGAAAATTTTTCAATTCCATTTCAATTTTAAAATGAAATGGTTTAGTATGGAAAGCTTTGGAAGTGAAGCTCAATATCACAACTAATACATCCCAAGTAACTAATTATTTGAATATGCGGAATGAATGGAAGCAAGATTCCATAACTGAACTGTTATAACTAATAAGAAAGTAACGTTTGATCAGCATATTGCAAATTTATTTTCTAGTTCTGTTTTGCAAAACAATAATCATGGCTTGTGACCACAAATTTATTTTAAGAATAAAATCATTAAAGTGGTAATTTTGTAAAAGTTTTGATTATATATATGTAAATATAACAGGTTTGATATTGGGTGTATTATGCTTTGATAGATAAAATTTAATTTTTTTAAAATATATTTTTGTTACAGTTGGTACAGGATAAAATGTCTCATTATTTTTGGATTTTAAGAACAAAAACATCAGGCACTATTTGCCTCTATCGACAGGCTAATATTGTCATATCCTCAACTCTAGAGATGTCTCCACGTGGCTACTTAGATTCTACACATACATATGCAAAGTGTACAGCTTAAAATATCATTCGATACAGTAAAAGTAAAGCTAACATTATCATCAAATGATTTATTTAATGATATTAAAGTCAAGAGAAATATATAAATTATAAAAAGGAGTGGAAAGCAATGATAGATATCATTAATGTCGGTTAAATATGCTGTTGAATAAACATATTTTAGTTTTTCGGAAGGTAATTTATTTAGAGTGCTAATTCGAGATTAGCCTTTAAATGACTTTTTTTTAAAAAAAAAAAAAATAAAAGCTTGGTTAAAAAAAGATTTATGAATTAATTAATTATTGCTGCATTTTTACCCTATGCGGTTTAGTGCAGTGGCGAACTCGGAGTGAAAGAGTCCAAGATTGACTCTCAAATGATTAACATAATTATAAAAAAAAGGACTTAAATCAACTGAATAGGCTTATTCACTGCTAACTTTTTTTTTTAATACTGTGTAAGTAACAAAAAAAACCCATCTAAATTGGGAGAACTTTTCATTTCACTTTTACAAATTGCAGCTATATTTATACCTTAAATATTTGACTAAATTAATTCAACGGAGGATTTATTCTTAATATATATATATGAAGTATTGTGTGCTGGATTTTATTTTTGGAAGACGATTTTTGAGAGAATAAGTTGAATTAAGAATTGATAATGCCTTTTGTATTTATAAAGTTAAAATGAGATGATTGAAGAAGAAAGTAATATATATTTTTAAAAAAATAACTTCTATATAGAAAGAAAATATGATTTTTTCTTTGATGCAAATGTGAATATTCCATCTGATATACAGTATGTATAAATCTTTGGCCATTAACATTACAATAGAAAAAAGTATTTAATATAGTAAATTTTAAAATTACGTTAAAAAAGCATAGAATAATTTATTCTCATTAATTTAATTCTTGATTCTGACAAATTTTGTTTTGTTCCTCAAGCCCTTCTTAATTGACCAGCAGAGGTCAGTTCAAGTGAGACCTGAGAATACTTCTGATTAATTATGGCAACTCTTAAAGAAAATGCCCAAGCTTTTACTTCTCTATTTCTTAACAGTTTGTCATCTCATTTTTGGAACATTTCCTGTAGAACAAAAATTTCTGAGCCATTAACTGGAACATTTTGGTTCATTGGATTTAGTCTGATCCATTTCTAGACAGCTCTAATGTCTGGGTCATTGTGTACAGAAAGAGCAAGTTAATGGTTAACAGTATCTTATTAATTATCACTTTCCTTTTTTCTTTTTTAAGTGATTATTAAAAAAAAGGACTACAAATGCTAGTTTACTATTAATTTATAAAGTGAAAGTATATATATAATTCGGGTGCAGGTAAGTAGAAATTTGATACAAATAATTTTTTGCTGCGTAAATGCTCGCACATACAATACACAAAAAATAATTATTTCTTCTCATGTTAGTTCAGAATAGCCTAATAGCTAAATAGGAATTTAACTATTAAACTTAGTAAAAGATTTAAATATATGGAATGATCACATGACAAATTTAAGATATTTTAATATTAATGTGTCACTTTTATTAGATTTGGGTGGGTTGGGTCAAAAAAAAGATAATTTTTTATTCCTTGTATAGTTTCTTTGTTTTTAGGGAGGTGGGGACAAGAGATTAAAATTTTTAAAAGAGGTTTATCAATTAATTAAAAGGGATTAAAATCCTTACAACTGAGGAAATAACTAATGTTTTCTAAATTAACTATACAGAATGTCAATCCGGAGGCATTCAGTCAGAGAAATCCAGAAAAGAAATATGCTGTAATCGTATTTTTAAAAAAATTGCATTTGTACAGCCATCTATTGAGATAGTTCGTTAATTTTTTTTTTAATTAATAAATTCGCATAGTCTTATTAAAATATTGATTTTGATTATTTTTAATTTTAAAAAAAAATCAAAAGTTCATGAAAGTAAATATAAGATAGAAATCGCTAGTAAAGCAATATAATAAATCTATGAAATCATAAGACACTAACTAGTATTAACATTTTTGTTTGGGTTATAAAGTCTGCAGGACAGTCGAAAAAACGTAGATGTATATGTACAATAAAAGGTTTTTGCTAAAAAGTATTTGAAATGATTTGGATAAATTGGATTTGTATATGTTATTACAGCAAAAATAAAGGGAAAAGTGATTTTAGTGATTTTTCATATATGGCAGAGCAGTGGTACACCCCAACCTTTAATTTAACTTGTGCCAATTTAAAATTTACAAATTATAGACAAGCCACAAATAAATTTTGCACTTTTAATATTTCAATTTAAAATGTATTTAATGTACATTTAATAAAAATTTATAATATGATAAAGAAAAAAATGTAATTTGTTTTAGATTTAAATACAAATTAAACACACCTGGGTCTCATTTTACATGGTAGATAGGTTCCACATAAAACCTGCATTAAAAAAATTGCACAAAAATAGACTTAACTTACCTTGAAAAATGGAGAATAGATTCTGTAATTTTCAGAAATCACATAAAAGCAAGAAAAAATTACTTTAAAATTCGCATTAAAAAAAAATAAGGAAATAAAGTATGACTAATAAAAAATTTCAAATATTTAAAAAAAATTAATACAAGACTAACTTTTTTTACTTTTTTATTAACTACAGTATTTAATTTTACATTTTTTCATACATATTTTAATCATTACCGCTATTTGACAATATGCATTAGTTTGTGAACTGGTAATAAATCAGATTCATCATAAGAGGAAGTACAACTAGCACTACTTTCAGTCTTGTGCTTTGTTAATGGTTTTCTGTTGACAATGTAATCGGTGATTAAACTTTGAGATGATGATTTTACTAATTGTTTATAAAGCTCATGATATCCAGACATATAATTATTTAGCTCTCATTGGAATTTAAGAGGTTGTTCACTGCAGGAAACTCTCTCAGATCTCAGCATTTTCTAACATTTTTTTTTGTCTCACACATCAAAGTAAAATCTATGATTAACTGATTTTTACTTATCAGAAAATAATAAATGTCTTTTTTTATTTACTGCTGAAATAAATTTTAAATGTTCACATTTTGTTTCTATATTTAAAAAATGAAATCACAGTCAAAACAAAAAGATTATACATTATCATTAGAAAGATTATTTTCAGTTTACAAAATCAATAAAATCTTCATTATTTGTTTTAAAAATCTAAAAGATTATTGATTTCTGTTATATCTAACAAAATACGTTTTAAAAGTTTAAAATTTTGAATATTTATTGCGATATTTTTATATGTAAGTATAAATCTATTATTATTATTTACTCATTAGTATAAGTAGTTTATTTACATAGAAGATAAGATTCTAAATACAGCTTCAAGCCATATTCACATTAGCTACTAATATAACATTATATTTCTGAAAAAAAAAAAAAAGTATTTCAAGTCAAAATAAGTTATTAATAATTTAAATTTCTTAATATCTTATAAATATAATGAAATATGAACTTCTTTATCACATAAAAGAAAACCTGCATAAAAAGATATTAAGAAGAAACATGAATTGCATAACTTCAAAATTGCATTAAAATAATCCGCATAAAATGAGACCCAGGTGTATAGGAAAAACATATTTTAATGTGAAACTTGACAAAGTATGTCTTTTGTTAGTTTAGCATATTCTGACACATATGATGGTATAGCTAAAGTCATGCAGTCATTCAGATGTTCATTACCTTGGATATGGACTTTGATTTTAAAAAGTTCATTGTAGAAAAATCACTCTCACAAAGATAAGTTGACTCAAAGCAAGAGTTTGACCATTGAAAAGTTTCCTTTAAGAGTGGTTGTTTTTTTTCTTCTATAAGTATACTCTTGTTATTAATTGTAGAGCCAATTAAAAATCAACTATTTCCATATATAAATTAGTAGCATTTTTATTTATCATAATCTCAACAAATGAATTTAAAATAAATGAAGCAATTGGCTGAATTTTATAAAAATCAGAAAAATTAATTTTGAAGTACAGTGGGATTTTCAGAATATTTTTCTGTTTCAATTTCCTTATACTTCTTAACAGATTTGGAAAGTGATTTAATTTACACTCCTTTATTGAGGACATACACAAATGTAATTTTGCCTTAAATGCGTTTATACTTTTTGTTAATTTAGTAATAATTTATTTCCCTTGAAATTCAAAATAAATATATTCATTTTTGTTGTTATGCCTGTAAGAAAGTCTAAATCAGATAACCAGTCTTAACTTTTTCACAAATTTTGTTTTCAAATTCTAAAAAAAATGTTTGTTTGTTTCTCTAGAAGAAGCTCTAAAAATCACTGTAGGACTTCTCCCTTGCTAAGCAATTGAACTTCAGAATGCAACATTAAAATTCCATATTCTGCATCATGTTTATCAGTTACTATTTTGAATAATCTGTTCTAAAGTGGTCTAGCATAAAAAGAATTTATAACTTTTAAAACAACTTTCATGATGTGTTCATAATGCTGCACTTTATTACATAATGCTTGTTGATGTATGATGCACGTAGTGAAAAAGGTTTGGAAATTCAGCATCATTCTTATATAATGTGATGAAGCCAAAAGCATGATCAACAATCATGGCAGATGGGTCATCTGTTGTAATGGATACAAGTTTTTGAAGTTTTTAATAACATGGTGTATATTCCTCTCCACATGTATTTTCTTTTAATGGCAAAACTGACAACATATCTTCTTTTACTGAGCAATTGTTAAAGATCATCCTTATAAAAATATTTATTTGAGCTATATTGCAAATATTTGTCAATTCATCATACTATAGACTTTGAAACATACATTTTTGTAAATCATTTTGTACTTGAGCTCTAATTTATAGACATTACTTCTATTTTAGGAGTGACTGAATTTTTGAATAATTGAACTTCTTGGATAACTGACACAATTTCCTTCTAATTTTTAAATTTATTGAAATAATATTTCCAATGTAGCAAGCATTGCTTCTTTAATTATTTTTCCATACCCATAAGATTTTTTTGTGCATTAAAAGCATATGTGCAACCTTAAATAATGTAATTGTAGTAGTTTTTATTTTATTCAGTTTTCATAAACATCAATTGTTGGGACTAATGTGGTTTTCAGTTCTTTTACTTTAGATTTTCTTAAATTGCTGTTAGAAAGATATTCAGCAACATATATTTTATTGACTGTTATAAAATGTCATTCTATGTTGCATTTTTTTTTTGCACTCCAACTGTTGAACCACAAATTAAACAAATATATTTATTCTTAAAATAAATAAATAAAAATATTTCTCTTCCCATGATAGTTGTATATGTTTTTTTTCTTTTTTTGATTCATTTGCAGACATAATTAGGGAAACTACAAAATAATAATTAATATATTAACATTAACTTACATAAAACAGACTCATATTTTTATATTGGATAAAACTACATGTCAGTTGCAGTAAAACTTCAAAAATTCACTTTGTGTAAAGAAATATTATAAACTACCACAACTGAATGAATGCCTTCTCAATAACTACAACTCTGTGTTATGCTTCAGTAGTAAGAAAGTAGAGCTGCTTGGAACTGTTGCACTATCAAATTCACATCAGTCATAAAACAAGCCATAAGATTGTGCAAGCCACATGCTGCTTGTGAGATACAGATTGACCATCTTGACTGTAGGATAAAAATAGTTTTTAACAAGCTTTAATTTTCTAAAAGAACATTCACCATTTGAACAAGATTTTATTTCACTATTTTCATAAAATGTTATAAAATAGCTGATAATTTTTTTAAATTTTTTTTGTTTTCTAATATCTTTATGTGTGAAACTAATTTGAAATAATTTTACATATGTTTTTAATTCAGATTTATATATAATATATAGTCCTAACAAGTTGTCATTGTAACAAGGAAGTAGAGAATTTTTAAACAAATATACAAAATGCTTTTTATCAGACCAAATAACATTTTTAAATTGTCATGGAAGACTTTAATGCTAGAATTGATAAACAATGAAAAGATAAAAATTCTGTAGTTATATTTGATTATGGTGACAGAAATGAATCCTTTCTTTGACAAAAATACTAAACAGAAATGAACGTGGAAGTAATCAAATAAAAATACAGCAAAATTGGGTTATATTTTGACTAACTGAAAATATATATTTCAAGATTATAATGTTAATTAATAGCTTCAATACAGGATATGATCATTGATTAGTAAGGTTAAGATATGTGAATGCAAAACTAAAGAGATGCAAAATATTAAAAAAAACTGTGCTAACAATTGGTATTACTAAACTTTAGAAACTCATTTAAAAATATTAATAGAATTTAAAGATGGTACAGATTTGATTGAAATCAATAAGAAAATAATGGACACTATTAAAAATTGCAATAACGATAACTACTGCAAAAAATCCAACTAATCATTTAAATTGATCCGTAAATGAATATCTAGATTGCTGTTTTTTAAAGCTAGAGACTAAATCAGGAATGTAAAACTATTAAAATCCATATCAATGTGATGAGGGAACATCTAAAATAGCTCAAAGAAGAACACAAGTAATGACGATGAGTACTCACTATTCAATAGACTAATTTTACTTTTAAAAAGTTCTTATCTACTTTAGCTTTCAATTAAGTATAATTATCTACCCATTGATTGCTGACTAATACTGGAGGACAAAATGGATTGATTAAAGGCTTTATACTATTATCGTACCTGATAAATTTTTAGCCATGCAAAAAATTTCAGCCTCTATTCAAGACTTGAACATCAGACCAATGGCATATTAAGTTTTAATGTGATAACCATTCTATAATGGATTGTTTTATTATGTTTTCTTTAAAGTTAGGATATTGTTTTTAAATGAGTTTTAAAATAACATATTAAGAGGATAAAAAGTGATGGCAAATTAAATAAGTTATGTGGTTTAGTGCAGTTGTAGAATCACAGACTTGAGAATTAAAGATTTCTAGATTAAAGCTTAATTTATTACTTCTGGTATTATTTCGGGAAACTAACCATTGGATTATTTATTTAGTTGCTCTATTGGTCTTCAGACAAAGAACTTTACATATATATAAATTATTTGTGTACAATTAAAAATATCATCTTACGAAATAAAATTTTTGGATTAAACTACAAATTAAAAAGCTGTTTAAAGCTAATATTTCTTTAGTCAATTAGATCTATTTGACTCCAAATAGGAGAAATCTAAAGAGAAAAAAAACGTAAATTCAGATTTTTTTTCTTTTAAGGAAATGGTCCCTGTTTCAAATTGTAAGCTGTTCATAATTTAAAGGTCATAAAAAGACATGAAATGTAAAGAAAGTGTACAGCTTTTCAAAATAATGGGATCATTTTATGAAAATCTTTTCAAAATAAATATTTAACTAATTGTAGCAAAATATAACCCTTTCATACCTACGTACAAAAAAGATTATTTTATGTCAATAAATTTTACACATTCTTTCACGCATGCTTGTTGCTTAAAGTTAACCATTCTCCTCTACTTTTAATCTTTTTATTTATATATAATTAATAAGTAATTTAAAATTTTACATGCAATGTGAAACTTTTAAAATACAAATGCACAAACGCAATATAATAATTTTAAATGTAAAGTATGCAATAATGGATCGAAATTTAGGAATTGAATGAATATTATGTCAAGAGCGTTTACTTTAAATATCGTCTTTTATTTTCCAATAGACAAGCCACTGATAAAATCCCAAACTATATTATTCAAACATATTAATTACTTACAGTCGTTACCTTCTATCAGATTACCTTTCTTTTTCTTTCTCTTAATCTCTCACCCGATATTCTCCTTTTTATAAAATAATTTTAAAAACTAAATGTATTGAAATTTTATAATAACAAAGGAGTCTAAGCTTACTAATGTATAAAGGTTATATAATCAAATAATTAAAGTAAAGCAGAGAAATGTGAGTAGATTTATCTCTACATATATATATGTTTCAACTTTTTTTACTAGCAATTGGCATATTAATGAAAACAATAATCAATATTATTGATAGTATACTTTGTTCTAAAAGACAAAAGCAAACCATAGGAAAAAAACATCAATGGCACTCATATTAGAATCTTTTTTTTTTTTTTTACAGTCAACATGGTGATAATCACAACATAATTAATCTAGAATCTTTATTTTCATAGCCAGTACCAACATATATTGTATAATTAGCTGAGCTAGCTATCTGAAAGAAAAATTCTAAGGCTGCTTGTGATCTGAAAAAGACTTCTATGGTTTGCATAGATAGACTAGAACACCAGGTCATAGCATGATAGACAAATGCACTAACCACAAATCCCTTATCATCTATGCTACTTTTACAAATATAGTATCATACATTTCAATAAGCTCTAAAGCTATATCATAAAATAAATGTTATAGAGAAATATGTATAATCAAAGCTGTAGTAATATGGTAGATAAGTAAGCAAATTTTGAAAGTAATAATGGTAACACAACATTGCACATTATGTTAATACAAACTTATTTCAAACAATTAGAACTTTACTTGACATTTATTTTATCAGAGAGTAAGCTAGATTTATTATCTCACCATTTCTGGGAATCAGTTAGCTAGAACTCCCTTTTTGGAGGTGAATGGAGAGAAAAATGGGATAAAAAGCCATTATGTAATGTACACAATATATATGTGTGTATAATAATTAACTAATATGTTCAAAAGATACTTAACCAATCATTATTTTGTAATTTTCTTGATTTTAACTCCATAATATCATAAGCTGTAAACCAATGTAAATGATATCAGAATCAACTTCTCTGACTTCACTTGTATTTCTTAAACAATCTCCAATCAGCAGTAAGATAGAAACTTAAAACATTTTAAACTCTTCATTGTAAACAATGACCTGACTTTCTATTCACATTCAATGATTGAAAGTCTTCCATTTTAAGACTTGAATATATTTGCAATCTAACAAAAAAATATATGCTATGTTAAACCTTTAATACCACAATATAAACATCACTTAGTAGGTAGAGATAATTTCCATATTGTAACATCTAGTGAAATAATAAAAATCATATTTTATAGAACATATATGTAATAATTAATTTTCTGGAGGAAAATTGTCCAAGAATACATGAATAATGAGAGAGATCAGTCTGATATATTTTTCACCTGTTAATAGCTTACGATGTTACTGGAGTTCAAGTCAAGAATGCCGTGAATGTGAATGATTACATATTTCTCTACATAATATTTAAATATTACATCTATTTTTTAAATTTTGATGTTTAATATAAAGTGAATAGAAACTTTCTCCATACATTACAAGATGTTTACAGTGTTGCATTAAAAAGAGGTATTTGTTATTGTACTGAAATCTCAGGAATTTAGGTATTATATTTTTACTATTTGGAAGCTCCTGAAAATAATATTGTGAATATATATATATTCATGTTTTACAACCAAATAGCTTATAATCATGGAGTCTAAATAGAAATTTTGGCTATCATTTCTGAGGAGAGAGATTCAGATGTTTTAATCCTCCAGCTCACTTGATGATTGGACATGTTCAAGAAATATATAAATAATGAGAGAGGCATGTTTTTCACTGGTCTTAAGAGTTCAAATTAGTTACACATGAATAATTTGATATATATATAATATTAAAAAAAGAGGACAAAGATAACTCAACATTGAAATATACCATCCAATTAAAAATATAAAGCAACATGAAAGAATATTGCAAATTTGAAAGACATACAGACCAGCATATAAATAGCATCTTAATTTTCAAAACCATATGCAAGTTAATTATTTCATGTTCTCACTATGTTGCACAAAGCTGTGGAGCATGTTGTTTTCATTGTATTAAACAATCCTTTAATAATGTCTTGAATACACTGCCTCTTCAATCTAGTTTTATAATTCTGTGACAATGCAGAGCTATGGCTTTATTTTACTTAAATGACATGCAACATTTGCTACAGAAATTATGGGAATTTCAACTGAAAAGCTCAAAGAATATCTCTAATACATCGCTAAGATACTGCAAATCATTTTCCAGTATGTCTTACTTAATTTCTATTTAGTTTTAAAAATTCATAATGTTTAAAAATATTTTACAAGATCAAAATAACAATTAAAAAATAATATGTTTAATAATTCTCTTGTTTTTATAAATAGTAAAACTTCACAATCAGTGGTAATTTGATATTAATGTATTGATATGCAGTATTTTTAGCACAAACTCTAGTTGCATGCTCTAATGAAACAAAATCAAGATGAAAAAAAAAATGTATTTATTTTAATTGTTTCTACTTCCTGCTATTCCAAGTTTACCACAAAATCTGGAATCCACATGTATCTTATGTAATAGTCATCCAGAAGATATGACACACATTTTTGAAACATCCATACTTCTCATCTTTACGACACTTCATATTCCATAGGCAAATAATTGATCTAAAAGAATTGCTTGAGAAAAATATTAAAATTTTTTATCCATATAATGCCATAGTAATTATTCACACTATTAAAAATCATGTGACTTGCTCACTGTTTTGAAATTTTTAATAACAAGAAATATGTTCTAAAAAAAAAATAAAGAGTGGTATAATATATATTTATATGCCCTAAAATATATACCCAGAAACACTGGAAAAAATTTGGCAGAACAATATTTTTCTTAATTGTTCATTATTTTAAAATGATATAAATTATACTTTAAAACTGAGTCAATGTATCTGCTTTCAGACACTCTTTATAATAACTATATTTTATAAGCAATGCACTTTATACCATATATTAAAAAAATCCTCTGTTCATATATTAATACTTGTACATAATTTGTAATTAATAGTTTTATTTTATATATAAAAAAAGTTTTAGATCACAAAAATGTATTGTTACAATTATTTCTAGTCTCTATCTTCTTTTTTTTTTTAAATTTCAAATATTATTGCCTTTATATATACACAAATAAATTGCAATAAATTAGAACAGCTCTGAAATCTCTAGCTTTGGAAAGTTTCTTACATTTGTTTACTTGTTTAAAAAATCCATAAATTTCAAAAATGTTTTAAGAACAATATCAAAATAAGTACATAATGTAATAAATAATTATTTTGCTTACATAAATAGTTTCATTTCATAGTTCATGGTAATATCAATAATTCTGCGCTAACACGCTTAGGTTAGAGAAGGTTAATATTGTAAAAATTATATGTTTATTTGTGCTAAGCACTTTCGAAGTTCCTGAACTTCATATTCATAGCCAAGTACAGACATAGTAATGAGGAGACATATTATAATTTATGCAAATTAGTTTGCTGCTAGTTGTAACATAGGTCTTGGCATTTTATTTAGATTACTGAAATGTTAAATTGCTATGTTTTCTTTAATTTGTTTATAATAAATTTGCTTGGGTAACTAACTAATTTATCATCAAATCATGCATCTCTAAAATGTATTCTCACAACCATTTCAGCTCAAATTTTAGAAGGAAAAAAAACCTGTAAGAGCTTTAAGTAGTTTAAATTTTAAAAATTAAACCTCATTTGATAACATAATTTCACAAATTCATCAGGGTTGACAGATATCTCAATCTAAGTGGGATTGTCCAAGGTAATATTATCAAATTCCATATCCTATACCATCAAAAATTCAAGGATAATCTAATCTAACTTTATATATTAAAATTTTACATAAAATCATATAAGTTAAATTTTGTATTTAAGTGTGCATCAGTAACAAGTAGGTTAAGCTGCAAACTCAGAATCTTATAGCCATGTGGTGTTGTTTGCCTTAACTGTCAGCATGAATATAAAATAATTATCAATTGATAATTTTTGCAATTTAAAATGAATAATATCATTTACATTAAATAAAGAAATACGACTGAGATGATAACTGCAATGATAAATTGACAATCTCTAAGCTCAAGATCCATAAATTATGTTTAGCTCTATCACTTCTAATATGGAACTTTTTATGAATTTCCAAATGACAAATCACTTATTTCTCAGGTTAATGCCAACATTTGCATTGGAAGAAATAAATCTAATGATTTGGATGTGGCATTACAAACTAGTGACCACTTATTATTCAAGATGGCAATAGATAGTTCCAAGATAAAATAGAAGGAATTATTATTTCTAATAGTCTTAATAAACATAATTTTATTTTACAATGTATATTTATTTTTGTTTAGATTTAATAAAAAAAAATATAAATACTTTTGTTGTAATCAAATGTTCATTATTTGCCACAATTTATTTTTCGTCTTTGCGTATTTAGCATAAAAACAAAATGTTTAAACAGATTACAGTAAACATATAAACAGAGTTCAATATTGATATTTGCTTTGTCTCTCACTTTGACTTATTTAAAACATGGAATTTTGATAACAATTTCAAAATAAGAGGAAATGGGCTGCATGATTAAATATTCCAAAAGAAAAGTTATAGTGACAGTCAGATCAAGGACAAGAAGCAGGTTTCTGTTTCTAACAATATTTAAAATGACTATTAGAAATCATAAGACATTATCAAGCCTAGAAAATAGAAGACATCAGATAAAAGAAACATAATGTTCAGTGATAAGTCATGATTTTGTTTTTTGCACATGATTACCAGTTTGTCTCAATTGCTATCTGCAGACACTCATATATAAAATAGTATACAATAATTGGTTTCTTCTAATTTATGCTGATATTTACGATTTTTATTGTTAAATCTTGTGCCAGATTTTACATAGTGGTAGTATATCATAAAGCTTGACTCTCTGAACACTTTTTCTATTTATCAAACGGAATCTCGCTAAATTCAGCTTATACTTAATTTGCATGTTATTCAATGTATGCATAAATAAAAAAAATGTTTTGTGTGTGTATATATATATACAATTATGTTATGTATAGAGAGAGTTGTTTATATAGAGTTTCTAAGATATAAAATTTTATTATATGAATCAGATTGATTATGCCAATATTTGGATATGTGAAAACACTATTCACTTTTTAAAAAGTATAAATTCTGTGGCACCAATATAATTCTGTAATTTGATTAAAATAAAAACTAAAACATAAAGGGCAAACACCTCTTTAATATCTCAATCAGAAATTTCAAGAATATTAGAGAAAGTGACACTACTCATTAGACTAATCAAATACTGGATGGTGAACTTTTTTTTTTTTTAAACATGATTCAATTTTTTAGGTAAAAAAAAACTTTTTACCTGAAGAAAAAAAAGTTTATTTAGAAATTAAAGCATCTAAACAATTTCCATATTTTGAACATAGCAGACCTAGTCACTAACTTTTACATCATGAGATACTATGAATACTTAAATTTAAAATATTTGTATATTCATTAAGTCAACACTAATTCTTTTTACTTTTTATAGTATGCTAAAGTTTTTCCAGGTGAATCCCTAGGGCCTCTACTATAATACTTATCCATTTTATGAATAAGTAAACCTTTTTTTTTCTTCATTTATCTTTATTAACATCTTTTGAAGAAATTTTATAGCAGTCATCTGATATTCAAGAATATGACATTTCTATTATACTATTTTGGCTACCTGTGAGTACTAAATTAATTTCTTTAATAATTGATTCATTATCTATACAGGCATTCTAGAGTCTTCTTTAGCACAACTATAACTTCTTTCAGTATTTTTTTTAAATTGTATTTTATATTTATACAATAATTAATAATATAGTGCGATGTTTTTTATAAACAATAATATTTAATCAGCATTAAACTGTTGCACATGCGCTTTGGATTTTAAATATAAAATGAATGAATACTAACACTTCAACCACATGATAAAGTCTTTGGAAAATATAGAATGGCCACCAGCGTCATTCATTCAAGCATGTAAAAGTAATTTAAAGTGATTATTTAATAACTTCACGCTTTCACTTTCAAGGTTCAGAGTTCGAAAAGATAGATGGCCATTCTATCTTTTCCAAAGACTTTATCATGTAGTTGAAGTGTTAGTATTCATTCATTTTATATTTAAAATCCAAAGCGCATGTGCAACAGTTTAATGCTGTTTAAATATAATTGTTAACAATATTGTAAAAGGAACTATTCTTCACATAGCGCTAGAATTGGCATGCACTCCCTTCTGCCAATCACCTTTAGTTTTTAAACAATTATTGACAGAAATGAATTTGTGTTAATGCTAACGCTTAGGTGAAGAGTAGTTATTTATACAACTGATAACTAGTTGAGTAGAAGTTGTAAATTTTAGATAGAAGAAAAAGTATATTAATATTCTTTTTTATTAATCTCGTTCAAATTATCCCAAATCCAAAACTCAACCAGACTAGCCAAATAAAAATAAAATCAAAAATACAAACAATGGTTTCCCTGCTACAAGCAGACTTCTCAAGTGTAAACAACTACAAAACAACACCATATTTATATTAAACATTACCCACAAATCCATTTACTTTCCATCCACCTTTAATATCAAAATAACTTTTAAATAAGTTAGTTGCTTTAGAATAATATATTTTCAATAATAAAGATTCTTTAATTCTACTTTTTATTTCATTTCTTTATTATTGAAAATTTATTATTCTGAAGCAATTAACTTATTTAAAAGTTCTTTTAATATTAAGGGTGGATGGGAAGTAAATGGATTTATGAGTAATGTTTAATATAAATATGGTGTTGTTTTGTAGTTCTTTACACTTGGAGAAGCCTGTTTGGGTTTTTGATTTTATTTTTTCTTGACTAGTCTAGATGAGTTTTGGATTTGGGGTAATTTTAATTTATTTATTGACGAATTTAGCTTTATGCTTGTAATGGTTAATCTCATTAAGTATAAAAAAAATTTAATAGGAAAATAAAAATATATTGATAGATGTTTATAAGCATACCGATGTTTTTTCTTCTTCTTTCATTTTTATATATGTTTAAAATTCTCTCTGAAAGTAGGCGCAGGCAGATATGCAGTAATGGACTATAATTGAATGATAACAAGTGATCATCATTTATGGCAGTTTGCTGTTGTTTGTGCCATTTCCTTGGCACAGATTAATTTAGTATTTCAAATGTAGAGCTATATAAAAGAATAATGGTTTCCTATCTAATATTAATATTTCATTATATATATATATATATTAAGAGTTAATGATAAAACAGCCTTTAAATATTGTAGTATAAACACCAATTTGCAGGTGAGGATTTGATTAGTTGTTTATTCTTGTTTTCGTTCTAATTAAAAATAGTTTGATATCTATTTATCTAACAATATTAAATGATTGTCAGGCATGACTATGAGAAGGCTAATTAACACAAAAATTCTAAAACCGATATGAACCCCAAAACGTTTTCAAGTTCTACACAGCAAGGATTAGAAACCAAATTGTGAGCTATGGATGGCAACTGCGATATTACAATTCCTTACTTATATATAATTTTTATTTATTTATTTTTTAAATATTTGAAATACAGGCATTCTTCATATACCTGGAGCTTAATTGTAAATATAGAAGATTTGAACACAGACTATCAACTATCCACCCTATCTCATGCCACTGATACACATGACCACACACATGTAGAAAAGATAATTAATCACCAATATTATGTATTTCGTGCTGAATCAGCATTCATTAGTTGGTCCAGATTATCATCTCCAACACATATATAATATTGGCAATAATATTGACACCAGCATGGGATTTGGGCTTTCCATCATCAGATTTTCAATGGTATGGATGGGTGAAGAGTTGAAGTAGATTGAAGCCTGTCCATTAAAGTATGAAGATTTGCTATATTAATATAGACCGAGCACTGATTATATATATATATGGGAGATGATAATCTGGACCAACTGATGAGTGCTGGTTCAGCACAAAATACGCATATTGGTGATTATTTATCTTTTCTGCATGTATGTGATCATGTATATCAGTGATAAGAGATAGTGTGGATAGTTGAAGGATGATTGAAAGTCAGTGTTCAAATCCATATTGGTGATTATTTATCTTTTCTGCATGTGTGTGATCATGTATATCAGTGGTATGAGATAGTGTGGATAGTTGAAGGATGATTGAAAGTCTGTGTTCAAGTCCCCAATATTTATTTATTTTTTGAAAATCTAATATAATTAGATCAACAGATATTTTATAAAAATGAAAATGCTACATTAAAAACAACTACGATTATCTAGCAGCTATCAACACCTAATACTTCTGTTCTAATTCTATAAATCTCCGGGGACTTTATCAATGGACTGACAGAATACTTTGATACAGTAAATTAAACTGTTTTCTTGCTTCCTGGATGTTAGCTCTTCTTGATTTTTTTCCAGGCAATATTTCTTCGTGTAACGTCAAAAATAAAACTTCAAAAACAAATATTTCTTTTAAAGAAATATAAATAAAATCTATTTTTTCACAAGATTTTATCTGCATTCCTTTAGTTTATGATTTTAAATATTCCTTTAGTTTATGAATTCACAAACTAAATGGTAAAATAGAATAAGAAAATATATATATAGTACATTCTTTTTTTTTTAAAAAAAAAAAAGCCATTGCCTTTTTTTAAAAAAGGTTCACTAATAAGTATGAATAGATTTACAAAAATAATCCTTTCTGCCTCGGTACCATCTTACCTGCCTTATTGTAAAGTTTCATTTAAAACCAACCGTCATTCCGGATTTATCATAATTCCTTTACAACTTTTTTTTTAAAAGTATATGTACATAAATCACATACCTTTTTTTTTTTAAAAACAATTAATTTATTCAGTATCCCCACTATTTATAGTGACTCAACAATGAAAATTTGAAGCCCCTTGAAAATTTCCATTTTATTTATTTTTTATTTTCTTTCGTCTCTAACCTTATGACTTGACAATTGTCAGTAAAATAGAATCAAATCTGTCACAGCCTTCATTTGACATGATGGCTTATTTTTCACATTATTATTTTTTAACAAAACTAAAAAAAAAAAAAACACTAAAAAAAATATCTGTAACTTTTTTTCCCTCTAACATTATCACATTTATAATGACATACAGTTTATCTACTTTTAAATATATACTATAGTTGATAAAATTAACTTAATGCAAGATAAATGTTTCCCCAACAGCTTTTTTTCAAAGAACAGTGAAGAAAAAAGCATTATCAAAATTGGTGAATGAGTGGTGAGCATTTGAGTGATTTCCATTTCTTTTATCAGCTGCTAAAAAAAGTTAGATACTAATTTATTAATCAATATTGATTAGTGAACTAAGTTGTCGTTGGTTATTTGAAAAAAAAAAAAAAAGCTAAACCCGATTGGAATCTGAAAAAAAAAATTGTGTCTAGCCTGAATTTGCATTCAGATGTAGGCAAAGCAGGCAGATATTCTATCCATACATACAAAACTTACTCATGATATAGTTTATTGTACTTTATACTATAATGGAAATGACCAGATCAATACAAATTGATCATCATTCACTTAAGCTCATATGAGGTGATATTTTCTTTCAACTTCAACTGTATCATGTAGAACCATTAAAAGAGTTACATCTAAGTATACTGACTACAGATAACCATACAAAGATGAAGCAATGATAGATGAGGTAGTAGTCCCATACAATCAATATCCTTGATCTAAATGCTAAGATAAATTATCCTAGTCATAAGACCAAAACTAAGTCATCAGAGACCAATACAATTGCTAGTGGATAAAATAAATAACACTAAGAAAAGAATAAAAAAAGAGAATACTATCTTTGGGTATTGTTATTCGCTAGGATATAATACTGACTCCTCCAAAATCACATCATATGTATTCCTCTTTAAATAAAATTAAACACCACTATACTTGCCTATTAACTGCAGTCTTATTTCTTTCCTTAACAAATAAAATCAAAACTTTTAGTAATATGAATGTTAAAATATAAATCTTAGTAGCTGAAACCATTCAATTCTTTTGCAAAATTAATTAATTTGAGACAACAACAACAATATTTTTGCCCAGGTGGCAGCAATTAAAATTGCAAAAATTATGATGATCCTAAATCTCCTCTAGCTGCAATCTATTTTGAATATACACAATCAGTCAGCAATGTCAGCTAATACTAAGGATGAGATACAATTTGGATGTAAAGTAAATGCTTTTATACATTTGAATTATAAAAATCATAGAAATACACCAAAAGATATGAGGAATAGTCTATTTTTAACTACAAAATATTTTAATGGACAACTTATTCAATTGATTAAGAAAAATAACATATATATGATGAAAATAATTTCATACTGTAATTTCTGTATATGGAACTTAGATAAAAAAAGAACATTATTTAAACTGTAACTAACAGAAACTAGTGCCAATAATAATTTTAATCTGATAGAAATTATTTTATTTCTTCTCTGACATAAATAAGCACAATAAATAAATACATCTGGGTATCTTTTTATGCAGACTTATTTAACACAATCTTGAAGTTACACGATTCATGTTTTACCGGAAGTTGAACTCTGATAATGTGCTATTACTTTAAATAATAAATTTCGTGCACTTACGTTATATTGAAAGTAATAGCATATTATTGGAATTCGACTTTCATCTTAGTAATTTTAATATTTTCAGTGCTTTATAATAGTAAGATTTTATGCAATAATGAAATTAAAATCATGATTTCCACATTTTATGTATACACACATTAAATTTTCCAAGATTATAATGTAAATTTGTTCAAACATTGTGCGTGTTAATTTTGCATTTTAAATCACATTCTGTTTTTGCTTTTTAAAAAAGAACATAATCAATTATTAATCATTTCGTGTCCACAAGTTTATTTTTAAAAGGTGAGTAATAGCAGTGGGCACAATTAAATTTGACAATTAAAAATTAAAATCTGATTTTTAATTGTAATTAACAATTTAAAAATTACGGCGACTTGAAATTAATGTGATGTGAAATTTGATTTTTAAACAGAATTGAAAATTAAAAAATTAAAGACAAAAATAAGAATTTAATTTTTAGTTGTTAGTTTCATAAACAATTAATAAAATCATCATCTCAAAGATTAATTACTAATTACATTGTCACCAGAAAACCACTGACACAACATAAGTGTAAAGTTGGCGCTAGTTGTATTTCCTCTTGTGAAAAATTGATTTTTTATCAGTTTGCAAACGAATGTGTTTTTCGGCAAATAGCGATAATAATTAAAACGTGTATAAAAAAATGTAAATTACTGTACTGTAAATTATGCATAAAAATATATTATTTTGAATAAAATTAAATATTATAGTTAAAAAAAGTTTGTCTTGTATCAATTTTTTTCAAATTTGAAATTTTTTATTAGTCATATTTTATTTCCTTATTTTTTTTTTTTTTGCGCAAATTTTAAAGTAATTTTACATTGGTGCTTTACTTTTACGCGAATTTTGAAAAATCACAGACCGCATCCCCCCTTTTTCAATGTAAGTTACATCTATTTTTGCGGGATTTTGTTTGTGCATGTTTTCTGAGGAACCTATCTATCACGTAAAACGAGACCCAGGTGTACAACTTTTGCATAGACATAAATTATTAGTTTAAAGAGATTACTCTTGCACTCAATACTAATCTTAAAAAATTCAAATAATAATAAAAAACAATAATATTTTGCTTCACTGCACAAGTATTATTATTTTTTATAACAATGCAAATATAATTATACATTATATTACAGAATTATTATACAATAAATGGTAATGGGAAATATTAATTAAAATTTTCTTCTTTTTTAAAAAATAACATACCAGCTTATGATGTTTTTATAATTAACTTTCAACTTTTTAAAAATATCTACTGGATGGAAACAATTTCAAATATAGCCAATAAAATGAATATTCAAATAGTTTATTGCTTGAGAGTTCATGTGATGTGATGTGATGTATTGTGGCTTCTCCTTAAACAAAGTCAAGAATATCTCAGCAATTATGCCTAGATAAACCTGTTAGCCACTTTATTTTCCATTCCATACTCTAAATTTTCCCATATTCTGCTCCATCCCATTTCCACAACATAATCTTTGTCAACTCTATAACCTTTATATCTAAATCCCCTTTATCTTTTCCCAAATTCAGCATAAAAATCAATAATTCACTTTCTGTATAATCACTTTCTTCATATTTATTCTTCCATAACTTCATTATATGTAGCCTTTCCGTTTTCAAGCATTTACATTCAATTAACAAATGCCTAATATTTTCTATTTCTTCCTTACATAATTTACAAAATAAATCACCCATTTTTTTCCATTTACATGTAAATTCTCTTGTAGCTAAAGATCCCGTTCGAGCCTTAAATAATAAACTACTTTCCTTACTATTATCATATATTAACTCACACTTAATATTCTGTTTATTTCTATATATATTTAAACTCTTTTTACTCTCCATACCATTTCTCCATCTCTCTAACTCCCTATTCTTTATTAATAAATCTATTCTTTTATCCCATTCCTTACTACTACAACACTCAACAATCCTCTTAACACAATCATCCCACCTTTTGTACAAATATAGAAGTGACATCTGGCTGTATTCCATGGAACTTGATCTCCAGAATCTGTCACTCTATCATTATATTAAATTACACAAATCAATAACAGGAAATTATTATTAAAATAATCCATTTTTAAATGTTTTCATAGTTTTTATTAAAGTATTTCATTTAAAATATTCCACTGGAAAATACATTTAAGTTCCACTTTTATTTATTTTCAGTATACTTCAATGTATGTATTCTTGAAATATCTCACTTTTATTTTAATAAAGAATGATATATAGTTAGTTTATACATTTTATTTTTAAAAAATGACAAACTAACATATATTTCATTTTATATTGATATTCCTATTCTCTAAATCAGTGTTCTTCAACCCTTGGTCCGCGGCCTGGTGCCGGGCCGCGGAACTTTTCTGCAGGTCTGCTAGACGGGCAATAAAAGTTTAAACTTTTAATTAATATAGCCAGTTTTTATTTATTTTTTCATCTCATTTTTACCCAATTAAAAAAAAAAGAAAACAGAACGGAAACAAAATCTAATCAATCATTCATAAATTAATTTGTTTTTCTAGTTATCACAGATGTTTATGGGGGGTAGAATTAAATTTTTTATTACTTTTCTAAAAAAATTTAAAAAAAAGTTTTTTATTATATAAACTCCATATATATATATAAAACTTTATCTTATATATTTAACATTGTTGTTTTGATCAGTTATAACAATTACGCTTATCTTTAAGAAAATTTATCTATAGACTTCTGCCGGTCTAAGAAATCTTATTCTTATTTTTGCTGGTCCGCGGAAACTTATTCTTATTTTTACCAGTCCGCAGGTGTGAAAAGGTTGAAGACCACTGCTCTAAATGATTGTAGTAGAGTTCATTATTTAATAGCGCACTGATTTCCTACTTTTATAGTTTTTCTTTTTGGTAAGTTGGTTTCAAAATAAGTATTCATTACAATTTTTATAGGCATATTCTTTTCAAAATATAAACAATAATAGTAGGCTCCTTTTCCCATGAGGTCAGAACTTTTTTCTTGGTCCTTTTCTAACTTAGCACTTTATTCAAATATCACCAGTAGTATTGGAAATATATGATAAGTTTTAGAGAAAAAAGTTTTTAAAATAAAGACTACAAAAAGTTGTTTTTTTTCTCATGTGTCTTAGCATCAGCCGGGAAGTGAACCCGCTAACCTGGGACAACTGCTTGTAAAGCAGCCATCGCTGACCTCTCGACCACCAATGCTTGACAAAATAAAGACTACATTAAAGTTGTTTTTTTTCTCATGTGTCATAGCATCAGCGGGGAAGTGAACCCGCTAACCTGGGACAACTGCTTGTAAAGCAGCCATCGCTGACCTCTCGACCACCAATGCTTGACAAAATAAAGACTACATTAAAGTTGTTTTTTCTCATGTGTCATAGCATCAGCCGGGAAGTGAACCCGCTAACCTGGGACAACTGCTTGTAAAGCAGCCATCGCTGACCTTTCGACCACCAATGCTGGACAAAATAAATGACTACATTAAAGTTTAAAGCAAATTTGTGATATACTTTTTGTCCCCCCCCCTCCAGTGCTGTACCTTCTTTCTAATAACTTCTTGATAATTTGCCAGTCATGACTTTTGATTCTTCAACTAATTATATATGTAAGATTTGAACTTTAATTATTCTATAAAGCAGAGAAGGGGGTGTTTGTAAAAAAAAAAAAATGTTTCTTTAAATAACTAATTTTACAAAACTATTGAATTAAGAAAAAACAAAATTAATATTATTATTTTGCTTTTATAATATTAAGAAATAACTGAAGATATAAATAATTAACTCAAATATGCTATGCATGAATAAATATAACTTTCTACATCTTCCATATAAATATATTAGCATTTGTACTATAAATTAATTGATGATCCAGTAATGCTTTAGATTAACTATTATTTGGTTAATATGAGATATTAATAAGATAGTAAATTTAGTACACATGTATGCATACTCATATACATTCTTATCTTTTTTAATTTCAATAAAAGAAAATTTACCATCAACTTGATAGGGATGAACCCCATTACAGTTGACTTTTATAATATATTTATGTATATTATTATTTCAAATGGTTTATATCCATAAAAAGATGTGTTTGTTGCTCTCTGCATCTTTTAAAGATATTCATAATTTTTTTTAATGATATTGAGTCTGATAATAGTCATTGATCTCTGAGATCTTCTAACTTGCAACTTAATAATAGCTGGGCTAATCTTGACAAATTTTCAAGATCATTGTAATTTATTACATAATTTTATCTCACATTATCATAACTTTGTTTTATTCATATTTATAATATCAAAAATTTAAACACTTTATAAATATTAATAATCAGATTTTTACATATATGTGGTGGAAAAATTTAACCATTACTTATATACATTTTAATAACAATTTTCATTAAAAAAATTGCATGGTGATATAGATATTCAAGGACTAAAACAAATTCTTGAATTGACTTTTAGATGAGGAAACAAATTCTCAATTTGTCTAACCGAATAAAACTATTACACTCAATCTGATGCATATTCAAATATCATTTGATCTACTGACCAGTGGTCAAACAGATAAAAGGAAAATTGAAAGAAGTTATGCACATGTTAATGGTAAATAACCTACAAACTAACCCCATTGATTAACCTTGTCCTCCAAAAAGGAAAATGACCTTTATAGACAAGTATAATTTTTTTACTGACCATTCCTTTGCTAAAACATTCAGTTGGTTAAAGTGTCATCTTAAATTTAATATTCATGAAACTAAAGGTCATCAGTTCAATCCCCAGGCTAGCACTGCCATTGGTCAGACAAGCAACACTTGAAGAATGGATGAGAATAAACTTCACTCAAAATGTTGTGCTTAAAGTATTATTATAGCAGATGAATATACTCAAAAAAAGTTTTCTTCTTCCAAAAATAATGGAAAATAGTCCATTTAAACTACAAGTCAAATGTCATTCGCCTAAATCTTCAGACAAGCATTAATCATACAATTTTATTTTTTTAAAAAAATAACAATCAAAAATATTAATATGTTATTACTTTATTTTGTGTTGTCTACTTAAACATTTTAATTATATCCCAATTGAATATATTTTCTTCAATTCTCTTTCTGGTGCTTAAACGTCACATAATCTAATTCACCTTGCAATCGTTTTTATTTTACTACTGTCAAAGAAACCAATATATATATATCATGAATATTATCAATTGCTTTAATTTGACTGTAGCAGAATTAAAAAAAAGAAAGATGAGACATTAACAGATCCTTCCTCATTCTTTCATACATTAAATATGAGAGCACCCATCCCCCTTATATTTCTTCATGTCTTTCTAATTCAATAAATAAATCTATAAAATGAGGCTGCATTGCTCAAATTTAAATAAAATTAAATTATAAGATTTTTTTTTTATTGCATAATTTTTGCCATTGAGGTTTGAGTTCCAATATTTTAATATTTCATGATTAAATTTTCCAGTTAGCATTTACAGTCAGAAAGAATGACGAATCAATAAACTACAGAAAAAATTCCAAAGACATTTTTATAACATAAGTAGAAAAGAAAGAGGACAAAAGAGATGGGGGGGGGAGGGATCAATGGTTGGCTATGCTAATGTGACTGGTCATGATTGTGCTCGTACAAATAGTTGAATCGAGACTTTATTTTCACCAAAAAGAATCAAAATGCTTCAAATTTTTAACATCTTAAACATTTTCTTTTAATTATATTTGCTTATTAAATTTCATATTCTTTTTCCTATGTTTCTTAACTAAGAATAAAATCTTTTTTTTTTTTTAAATTGTGCCAGAAAGATATCAAATCTAAATATTAAATAACATTTTTTTTCCTTCTGAAACTAAGTCGATCTTTGCCATGACTCATTCAGTTTAGGGTAACTTTAACATTTTTGCATCAAAATAATTTTAGTATCACATTAGAAGCTTAATGGTTACTTTTCTTTTAATGAATCCAAATTTTATAAAGAGAAATCTAAAAATCAATCATCATTTCTATATTTCCTTTTTAATTGAAATAAATTCTGAGAAATGAGATGGAAATAAGTAGGTCATAGAATCAAAAAAAAAAAACCCCTTCCGTAATGATAAGGGAGAATTTAGTGCCTTCAAACTTTAGCGAACTTTCCCTTATAAAATAGCAATTTAACAGATTAAGAGAGACTCTAGTCTACCAGAAACTGGACTTTTCCCACAGTGTCATTACTGATTACAGTTAATGAAGGTCTTGTCAAGGTGCACATGACACATATTTAACTTTAAATGACAGCTTAATATTGACAACTGATTCATATGGAAAGCTTATAAAACAAAAACTGGAACCAAATTACCTAGTTTAGCAACAACTCTTGCTAACTATAGATAGATTATTAGTGAAAAACCCACACAATCATTTGACAGGGAATCAGAAACCATCTACCATCAAATATGACAAATGGATAAATACTCTATTATTATGACTATTGATAGTTGTCATAGCATGCTATGATTTTTTTAACCGCAGCAAAACTTTGGTATTAAAATATTTCAAAAGCAATTAGCTATTTATTAACGAATAATTGCTTTATTTTTAAAGTTCTTCTAACATTAACTCTTTATAGAAACAAAATTAAATAGTGAAAAAAAAAAAGATTAAAAAACTGGCCTTAAACTAAGGGATGATTAGAAAATTATAGTTCTATATATAATTACAAGAACTAAAAATAAATAAACTAATATATACATATAATAATTAAATTTTATAAGAACAACGGTACGGATTATCTTTGTTATATATATATATATACATACACAGTTTAAACTACATAGTGCATGATAAAAGCTATTTCTAATTAAATGATATCATTACTTTTACAATCATTTTCATATTTAAATTTTAACTTATTTATTGTTAGTTAAAATATAATGTCATGTGAAATACATAATGTAATACATATATTATTTTAGTTTTGAAGCCTATATTTTGATATAAAATTTAAATAAAAATGAGCACAGCACAGTAGTAAATAAATTAATGTACTATTTGATGTGCATGTTTCTATTTGATCTTTACCACAGCATCACACTGCATGGCTTAAATAAACTGTGATTTATTTTTCATGTTTTCATAAAAAATATCAATAAAAAAAAGCGACCATTACATAGAGGAAAAAGTAAAATAGGTTGAATAACTAAATTTTTAGTTAATTTTTTGACTATATTCTTCTGCAAATAAAAAAAATAAAAATCAATTTTATCCACTAAATTTTTATTTTTATATCTATTTGTTTATATAATGTATCATCATCATTATCAACCATTATCAATCTATTGCAGGATGAAGGTCTCTCCAATTTCAATCCATCTTTTCCAATCTTTAGTTTCTCTTCTCCAAATCACCTCTGCACACCTTCTTATTTCATCCATCTATCTCACATGTGGTTTCTTTCTGGGTCTTTTACAATCTCTTGGAATCCAGTTTAAAATTTCAATTGTCCATCTATTATTATAATCTCTTCTAGAAATATGTCCAGTCCAACTCCACTTCAGTCTTTTAATTTTTTCAATGAGGTCAGTAACACCTGTTTGTTCTCTTACCCATATATTGCATTTTCGATCTCTTCTTGTTACTCCCAACATACATCTCTCCATACTTCTTATCTAATAGATAAGTATATTATTTTTTAAATTTATTATATTTCATTGACTACCTATATAAAATAATTTTTCTATAATTCCTTGAACATAATTCACATTATTCATTTAACTACAACAACTGAATCGGATTTTTTAAAATATATTTTTTATAGTGCAAATACTTAAACTTAGTTTTATAAAGAAACTGAAAGTAATAATTATTTTATATTTATATTAAAATTTCATTTCATTTTTATTAATATTTTTATTTATCTGACTATCTAATAGAAATGCACCTGTATAAAATAAAATAAAAAAATTGGATATTTCCAAGATAACTTCTTGACACGATTTGTTTCAAAAGGGTTTTAGAAAGTTTAGTCCATTTGGAATTATGTTCTCATTTGAGAAACAAGTACAAATTTAATTTACATAATCTTAAGAAAATATGAATTCGCTTTAAGATACAATAGCAATCAAAAACAATCAGATAATGACTACAAAAAATATAATCTCAATAACAATATCACATGACTTCGCCATATGCTTTAAAGAGAAAGTCTAGAGCTGCTTACTAATATTTCATGTTAAAAGAAAGAAGGGGATTATGATTGGCATAAAACTGAGATCTCTATAATGTATAGAGATAAGATATCTGATCTATATAACCATGCATGTGAATTAGGTTTATTTCAAATCTTAGGCTTTTATTTTTAATTTCAGATTTGATTTTAGATGCATAAATGCATTAATTCTAACTTTAAAACCAATCCCCTTAGATGAAGGCAAAAACGAAAACCAATTTGGGTATGGAGATATCATAACATATTATTGATGTCTATTGATTACTCAATATAACATATAAGTAGAGTAGAATGAAGATGATTGTTTTTGGAAAGATTAATGCAAGATTACAGGTTACTCAGAATCTGTTGGAACTCCACTAATATCTAGAAAGATCAAATCCAGATGGATTTACTGTTGAATTGGAAAAAGAAATTTCTTTGGAATCTCAAAAAATTCTCTTTTTTATGCCATACTTCTTTAGATGTTTGAAGAAATTATCATTTGAACATCCAGAATATTGATTTGAGATGAGTTTTAGGTAGTGAAACTATGTCTGGAGTTATTGGCAATAATTTATTTTTTTTAAAAAAAAATCTACCTGTTCTCTGTATGAGTTCATTATCAGTCATTTATTGAGTTAGCTCAGAAAAGGAAATATTTTATAGTTGAATTAATATCTTTTTATAAATTTTCTGCGAGAGACAACTTCTGTTATACTATGGAAGAATATATCATAAAACAGATAGCCACAGCAAAGAGATAGATTTGAGTGTGCCAATAACATTTCTCATGGTAATATATTTATTATAAATATGAAAAAAAAAGTAAAGTAAATAAATCTTTATATATAGGATATTTTGTTCTTATATTTATATTTGAAAAGAATTGTTCCTTTTTTTAATTTTTTTTAAAAAAGGGATTATTTTCTAAATAATAATATTTACATTTAAATTGTTAATATTTGTAAAAAAAAAAAGGATTTTTTTCTAAATAATAACATTTACATTTAAATTGTTAAATATTTGTTTTTCGGTGCAGGTTTTATAGAAATTTCCTTCATTTACATTTTTCTGTCTAAAATTCTTGGGGCAACTTTAAAATAATGCAGATATAACAGCATTCTAGATTTAATGGTACCAGTAATTCTTAAATTCAAAATTAAATAAAATATATAGAAATGCATAAATTATTCCATGATCATGTTTGAAGTAAATATTGATATATTAATAAACATTAATATAACCTAAATATGAGCATCATAAATTCACAAATTCATTTAGGCACATTAATCTTTCTCCAAATGTCCCCTCATATAAAAGAGAAAATATTAAAAAATATCAAATATACATAAATATTGAGATTGAAAGTTAAGCTATAAAATATTTATTCCCAAAATTTCTATTATTATTTAATGTAAACAAAAACTAAATACAGTTGTCATCAAATATATATTTTAACTTTTAATCTGTTATACATAATTCAAATGTTATCAAGGCTGTTTTTTTATGCCTTCTGACAAATAATCAATTAAAAAAAAACTTGCAAAGTTTATTCTTAATAATAATACACACACATATATGTATATCACATCTTAACGATGTGATGGCACTTCAAATTTTATGACATAATTCTAATCAATTGGCCATGCTTTTACAATATTAATTTGCTTTTAAACAGAGATCTTAACACACATAGTTTTATATCCATATATTATTTTTTAAATGTTTAAAAAAACAATGGTGGGAAAAAATGGAGAAATACTTATTGTTATTAGTTCTAAAAATTGCAGCTTCAAAATGTTTAATAATAATACTTTTTATTCTACATACAAGGATCATCAATATAATTTACCACCATGTTCCTAAACACAAATCTTTATTATAATACATAGTAACAATTATAAATATATATCCAATAGATGTTAACATTTTTTAATTATTGCTATTATTTAATATCTATATTTAATGTTCATTCAAGTTTCTAGCATGTGCTTATTCTGTATGTTCTTCAAATTATATTTATGTTAAACAAGGCAAAACTCTCCATACAGTAGTGCCATCCTATGCCAACCAGAGTAATCAATGGATGTCAGAAGGCTTGTGCATAAAATCCCTATCTAGTGCCTACTCATCCAATATTCCCAGACTAGTTTCTGGCTTGAGACCTTCCTCAGTGAGGAGCCTTGGGTCTAAGGTGCAGTGCTCTTAGTTCCAAGGCTCCTCACTGAAGAAGGCCTCAAATCTAGGGCCTATTCATCCAATATTCCCAGACTAGTTTCTGGCTTGAGGCCTTCTTCAGTGATGAGCCTTGGATCTAAGGTACAATGCTCTTAGATCCAAGGCTCCTTACTGAAGAAGGCTTCAAGCCAGAAACTAGCCTAGGGATATTGGATGAGTAGACACTAGATAGGGATTTTATGCACAAGCCTTCTGGCATCCTTTGATTACTCTGATTGGCACTCTGTATGAAGAGTTTTGCCTTGTTTAATAACAATTATGTGCTAGTATAAGAAGAGATGGTGATCATGTATATTTATGTTTTAGAACATAGTGAATATATTTTGTGTACATAATATTATTATGAATTTAAATACTGAAAAATAAGATATGAAAAAAGAAACATATATGTTCCCGTTTAAATAATATTAGTGCAAATACATTTTACATATTGAATTTCCTGTCCCTAATTCATCAGAGACATGTACAAAATGAAAGATATTGCTGCAACTCAATCAAGATCCTCTCACTATATGTGTGTATGCACATACAATTAAATAACAGTGGTTTAGAAGTGTTATATATACTTGAATTAGTCCAAGTATTTGAATGAATAAATATTTTAAATATAGTTATAATTTTCTAATCATACAATTAATAGCAAATGCTTCAAATATCTTTCATCACAAAAATATTATGCATTATTAATATTACTATTAATATTATCTTAATTATAGAATTTACTTTATTAAACTAATAATTAAAAAAATACCTATTTTCTTTTTTTAAAAAATAAAATTATTTTTGGTTCTTTTAATTATAGTCAACATTATTGCAGCAATACATTAATTATTCTTTCTTTTTTTTCCACTTAATTTACTATTTTATCTGATAGATTTTGACAATTTGCCTTTTAATAATCTGTTTAATACATATTAATTCTGCTCTACCACTTTAATTTTGATCAAGCTGCATTATCTACTATTTTTTCTCTTATAAAACATATTCAAATCATAGCTAATTAATAGCAATCTAAAAATTATGACAATTTAAACATGTACATACACATATAATTCTCATGACATAAGAATGACCAAGTAAATTAGGGGAAAAAATAGCAACAATATTTTACATGTAAAATCTATATACAAGGTAAACATAATTATAACCTTTTACTATTCAAAATTCTTACAGAAAAATTTAATGGTCAACTATTTGATAAACAAAATGTTATATGATTTTGAGTATTTTTTTAAAAGTTAAGCAGAAATCAATGTCTGAAATAAGAGACAACTTCTGGTTATGATTAAATTGGGTTTTATACTAAACAAAGCTTTGCATGGTTTTCCTACTTACTTTCAAATTTGCATTAGAAGTAATAATTATAAATTTATTTAAACACACATTAATTACATAAGCAATATTTACTAAGGATGTAAACCTCAAGAAGATGCACGTGAAAATGCTAAGGTAGGGACCTCTACAGGTCTTAACCACAAGCTTATGCTTTGGAAGAAAAGTGGTGAATCTTCTTTATTTCAACCTACTTTCTATATGAATAGATGAAGCTGAAGCGGTTATATCTGAGAGCATGAAGCTATTCATATAAAAAGTAGGTTGAAGTAAAGAAGGTTCCCCTCTTTTCTTCCAAAGTGTAAGCTTGTGGTTAAGATGTGTAGAGGTCCCTACCTTTGCATTTTCACGTGCATATTCTTGAGGTTTACAGCCTGAGTAAATATTGATTAGAAGTAGTAATAAACTCAGTGCTGAAGATTGAAAAATAGTAATCAGAAAATAGTATGAGGATTTGGTGTCATTATCTTCTAATATCTATTTCTTATTTAAATTTACAATGTAAGGCTATGAAATAGAGTAATTAAATAGAGTAAGTGCTGCAATGCATAAGTTGAATTCAAAAGAAAAAAAAAGTAATCCAATTATCCAGCTGTCAGTAGTTTATCATATGATTATTCTTCAAAATATACAAATGCAATTTGTTCAGAATACAAAAATATTCCAACAATTAGTGAAACAGGAAAATAAGTAAAAATAAGTCATTGTGAGTTTCTTGAGCATAGCAAAATAATTCGTCTTCATTATACTAATTTATGCTTTTACAGGGAAACTGCATTAACCAATCAAACCAATATTGCTGCAATCTAAAAATTCAAATAACTGTGATGTTAAAAAATAATTATTTTTAGGAAAAGAACACAAACAGATCAAAAATATTGCCACTATTGTTCTGGGAAATCAGTCAATAATAAATCAGCTTCCCCATCATTGCACAAAAGTTATTATTAAAAATTACTTTTTTGTAACAATACTAAAGAGATATTCTGATGTTTTATACTAAAAAGAATAAGTGCACATAAATTTTATAATTGCTAAAATAACCACACATTCCAATAAAATTATTTGCATTCATCAAAAAAACTGTTTGAATATTACTTAGTGCAATTTGTAGCATCAATTCATTCTCTTTCTAATAACTAGCTGTGTTAGAGTCAGATATTTTAATAGATACTGGACAGTTTTTGTCTCAATCTAATGGTTTTTAAGAAATAATCAGCCACTGCAGCAATGATGAAGAATTAGTCATTCACATTAAGCAATACAATTACATTATTGTTCTGAAATTAACTATTTACAACCTTTAGCTTGTAAAATCACTAAAAACTATTGCATATTGGATCTAATATGTCAATCTTAATAGATATAACTCAAGCTGAAAAATATCATTCCAAGTAATTGTATATACCCATTAAACTCATTCATAATTGCAGATAGTTTCTGAAATATAAAATTAAAAAATACAATGGGCAACTTTCATTAACCCATTAATTAGATCCTTAATTTTAAAAAAGTAGTGGAATATAAATGTTATTAACATCTTTACATCCTTTATTCATTTATCTTACAATATTCCATAGCTATGCTTTATTTTGTTTGTAGTATTAAAATTTTCCTAATAATTTTTAAACTTAATTTATTATCCTCAAAGGAATTATATTTGCTTATATGTTCAAAACATGAATATCTAACTTTTAGACAATAAATGATCTCAGATGTTTAAAATAATATTTTTTTGTTCTATTTACAATTAATAATTTAAATGGAACGAGCATTTGTCAAACTTTTGTTTTATTACAATTGAAATTTAAATGTTTAACTGATAGATAAACTATATGGATTTTTGCAGAATCTTTTTTTTTCTTTTTAAAAATCCCACCATAATTAAAAATTGTTATAATTTGATTAAAAGTGTTAAAATTTTCTGCACTTATAATTTTGACATCATCCACTTCAGATAAATAGATTAATGAGTATTATTAATCATTTATTAGGCTAAAAATTATCATATCATTTCTAACCCAGATACAGACTTTAAATTTCAGTTAAACATTAATATATCTGTTTTTCAATTAAACATAAATACATGGAATAATTCAATTTAATTTCTCTTTGTCCATGTGAAATATTTTCTTTAGATATATTTTAAACTTATAATGCACTATATATTTTTGAAACATGTGGGATAAAGACCCTTGGAACGGATAAATGACAATGATGCTTTATTGTTTTTTTTTTTAAGTGTCATAGCATCGGCCGGACGCGAACCTGCAACCCGGGCAACTGCCTGCTAGTGCAAGGCAGTTGCGCTGATCTCTCAACCACCAATGCAAGCCATGCTTTATTGTTTTTAAGTGTTTTTTTTCAGGTGTCTTTATTCATGTACTTCAATAATGTATAATAAAGTGAAAATCTTAATTAAAAGTTGGTGATTATGTGCATATAAATTATGGTCTAATTTTTATTTCTTTTCTAATGTTTTATTCTTTCTCCCTTCAATCCTTTTTTCCAGAGTTAGAAGAACAACACAGATTTGTAATTTAACTAATAATGATAATGGTGGTCTAAAAGTTTGTATAATCCTTTTTTTCTATACTAAATTATAGCATATGTAACCATAATTGAAATATTTTTATAAAGCATATATTATATGAAGCCTCATATTTCTAATAATAGAATTTAAAATAATGAATGTCCTGAAATTAACAATTTTGTAAATTAGTAAAATTGAATTTGCTGTTACTGAATAAAAAAGAAAATTACTCTCTTTTTCATATGATTAAGTTAAACATTATGATTATCTTCTTGAAAAACTTGAAAAGTGGTAAAGTTTATAAAATTATTATTCATTATTTTAGAGATATGTAAATTCTTTATATATTTATAAAAAATTTACAGTTTAATAAAAAAAATGTCCAAAGTAATCAGATAACTTTTGCCATTCCTGGCAACAAAATATTACACTGCATAATGCAGAGTTCTGCCAATAGTTAAACTTCAATGCTGAAAACAATTTTATTTACATTCATTTATTCATGAAATGATTATTTCAAATAGTAGATGAATATACTATATGTGGAGTCTATTAAAAAAAATCCAATGTGATGTACTGTTTTTCATAAAATTTTATATATCATTACTGACTGTATATTTAGATTAAAAAAATTGGAGTACAGCCATTCTGCAATGTTTATCAAAGATATCATCACATAATACTATATACAATCACAATACGTCACAGTGAAGTGATTGGTTCTTTCTTCAAACCACCTGAAACATCATCTCTGAAATAATGCATGTTGCATAGTAATATAATTTATCTATTCACCACAAAAATGATATGAAATGTGGCAGTGTGTTTCATATCTTTATAGATTGTCTTTAATGCTTTCTTTGCCATCACAAAATCTTTCAAAGTACTTTTAAAAAATCTTGGGACTCTTAATTTTATTGCCATACATACTTTAAATCATTTCACATATTTTAATAATTGTTTTGCTCAAATAAAAACAAAATTTAATATCAATGCAATGTTCCATTGTGGGTTAAGGTACAAAACACAATGTCACATTTGTGTTATAATTCACAATCCAGATATACTAGTATCTTAAAATTTTTGTGGTGAATTTCTAAACTATATTGCAATGTAATATATATGTTGAGACAGAAATTATACTGAAGACAGTTTAGAAAGAAAACCAATCCTTGCTTATATTTCCACTGGAATACACAGTGTATAATATATAATATGTTGAAAGTAAATTTTCTTATTTCAAAAAAATTTCTAATAATTACTATGAGCAAATAGTAAAAACAAATAGGATTCTGTCAATGATAATTATTCATTTCCTTTCAGGTTAATAGTTACTTAAAAATATTTTATAGATTAATTATTTATTTATTCAACCCTCTCTCCAATATGTTTCAATTATGCTATAGGATTTCCACATATTTCTCTCAATATCACATTAAAAAAATATATTTAAACCTAATTTGCCATAAGTATCTTGTTATGTAATAATTATTTTTCTTTTAATTAATGTAAATAATGGTTTCTTCCCTATCACAATCAAGATTGTAAATCTTTATTACATATGTAATATTATGAATCAATTTATATCTAAGACTGTTTTCAAATATAATTTATGTAACCCTTTTTGAGTCTCAATAAAGTTTACTTTTTGATGATGATAATGAAGAAGAAGAAGAGGAGGAGGAGGAAAAGAATTTTTTGCCTTGCTTTATTTGGAAGCTAATGGTTTTTTTTATAAGAAATGTAGTGTACCATAGATTAATACTATTACAAATATTTGCTGATTTTGTTAATTTTAGATAAAATTAACTTAGGTTTATTAAATGTAATGTTAACTTATAAATTTAGAGATATTTTTTGTCTTGCTTCATTTGAAAGCTAATGGCCTTCTTATAAGAAATATATTTGCTGATTTTGTCAATTTTAGTTAGAACTAACTTGGTTTTATTGAAATGTAATGAGTCTCAATAAAGTTTACCCTTTGATGATGATGAAGAAGAAGGAGGAGAACGAAAAGGAGATGAAGGCTCATTAACAGATAATAAAGCTAAAGGACATGCTGTAGTTTAATTAGTATTTTAATAAATTACATGTTTTTTTATTATACATTATTACTTATGCATATTTCTAGAAATTATGATCAATCACATTTTTATATTTGAAATATATGATCAGAGACATTAAAAGTAAAAAAAACAAACTGATGTCTTCAAAGATACATTTCAACAAAACAGGTAATATTAGATAGATCAAGCATTGCACAGGCATTCTAAGTGCCATACAATGTTGCTTTCTATTTATTGATGCAATTGTACAAATTTAAATTACTTTTAACAATAGATTTATATTTTAAATTCATCAAACTTGATACAAACCTACCCTATTGTTTATAAAGATGCATTATAAGCTTTTTTAATTCACATTTCTTTCCACATGAGCCAGGCTCAATCTTATATTTTCTAGAAATATGATCAACCTTTCTCACATTTCAAACATGCAGTGGTGTATATATGTAATTAAAGTGGCATTATTATATGTAAACATAAAAATGAATATCTTTCTAAATACTGTTAGTAATATCAATATGCTAGCCCCTTTAACTAAACTATCTTAGCAATATAAAATGATTATTTACATATCCTACCTCAAGATTGATAAGTGATATTATTTAGGCTGAACTTCAAATCAGGCACAAGCATGAGCAAAGTAAGTATCTTACAATGCTTTCAAGCATTAAACTTCATAATAACAATGAATTATTTAAAATTCTTCACATTTGTTCATAGTATGTTATAGTAGTTTCAAATGTAGCACAAATGTGAAATTTAAAATTTAATACTAGAAAGTATTAAAGGAGGTTTTGTTTATATTTGAGTATCACTTGAGACACTTATTTTCTGTACAAAGATCAGAATTAGCATATGTCAATAATCATTTTATATTGTTTTGACAGTTTTCTAAGAGAGACTAATGTATTGATATTAGTAACAGCATTTAGAAAGGTAGTTATTCCAATGCCTATTACAAGGAAATCAAGTCATATATCATGTGACTTTATTTAATAAGCTAGTACTACAAATGTTATATAATAAGCATGTGAATAGCTTTTAGCAAGCTTTCCTGAATATCCTTATCCTCAGAACAGTTTCTATCTTGTGTAATCAGTGAGGCACTAGGACATTCAGGTATTAGATTTAAAAATACCAGGTCAAGTCCCAGCATGTATCTAATATTTATCTATTAAGTAGAAAATCTGAAATTTTCAGATATCCATAGTCTTCAAATCCAGCTATCTAATTTAAATAGTCATATGGGACTGAATTAAGTTCAGATACACCATACATTACTAGCTTTAGCAATATAAAATCACCAAAACATCAAAAGCAAAACAATGTCTGAAAAATTAAGATTATCTACTTAATAGATAACTATTAGATAAATGCTAGGCTTGGCGTGGTATTTTTAAATCTAATACCTGAATGTTCTGGCACCTCACTGATACAGTCAGAGCTACAATAACGGTCTGAGGATGATATTCAGAAAAGCTTGTCAAGAGCTATTAGCATACTCATTATATAATATCCAATGCCTATATATGTGTGTGCACTAAAATTAAGATTTTCATGGGCAGTAGATATAAAAATATATATTACCTGGGTTTATTCACATACAACTAATTATTGTATTAATATTTTGGATGGATATATCTGCCAACAACTGGGTAAGAAATTTTTTTTAAAAAAAAGTGAGGAGATAGCAGAATTAACAATATCTAAAACAAAATTAAAAGTCTCAATAAAAATAGAAATTTTTAAAATATAGAAGTGAGAATCGACAGTAGTTTAATATTAACAAATGTTTTGATCACAGCCTATACAATTTCATGTTTATTGATATAGCCTGATTTTTTAAAAATCTTGAGAGCTTCTTTGATTTTTCTTTAGTGGTGAGAGTCACATCTAAATAGAATCCTGGTGATTAAAAAAATCTATATTGTGATCTATATAATATGAATGTATATATTTATGAAGATAAGTGCTGTTTTACTAAATTAGCATGTTCATTTTCCCTAGTACTAATACAATGAATACTCATAAACATATAAAAGACTCCACCAACTCTATATATACACACAAGAATTTAACAAAATAACAGAATTATTTCTCATATTAGCACTACAATTTGGCAATCATAGAATAAAAATATTTGCCAATGTATATTTTTTTATCTTTAAGAAATAATAAGCAATAAGATACTAAGAAAAATAACATTCACAAACCACTGAGAAAAATGTTGAATATCATAATTTTAAAAATATACAATTGCTGATATCTGATTATCAGAAGTACAGCTGGAAAAAAAATACAAAAGTTCAATGTCTCAAGGGTGATGAGTGCATTCAACTAAAATGGAAAAATAAAGCCTACTGGAACTCACTGTAATTGGAAATGCATGGTTTAGTTCAATGGTAGAATACTAGATTCTGGAGAATAAATTCCTAGAATCAAATTTAGTTTTGGTCAGTGCTCAAATTTCTCATGAACTGTGGAAGAACAAAGCCAATTGATTTTTTATTTAATGCTTACTAAACAGTCCGGTGATCATTATGAAGATATATAGCAAAAGCAGAGGTCAAATTACTGTAGAGATAATCACAAGCCTTACACCAAAACTTTTATTTTTCCACGATTTATGAATGAAAAAATGGTGATATTACAAGAATAAAAATTGGGCCATGGTTGTAATATGATCAGACAAATTATATCAAGTTTTTTCTCAACCATTGAAAATAATTGCATTGGAGATCATCAAAATAATCCTAACCTGGAATGCATTCTTTCAAATGTAAAACATGATTGTGAATCTATCATGATTTGAGAAGTGACATCAAGGTAATTTCTTGCTTCAATAATCATCCTTTATATATATATCATAGTTTTACAAACTTGGTAATTGGACTAATTGCAAATATTACTATTTTTAGATAATAGGGTTGTCTTCTACACAGCTTGTTTAAATGTTACAAATCTTCGTAGATCATTTCGAATGATGATATCATCCACAGGAACCTTTTAAAAACATAAAACTTTTCTGCATGAGGAATAGCTTAATATCCTCAATACTTTTCACACATCAATTTATACCATAAGGAATACAAATGGCTCACAATGCAAATAATGATTTTAAACTATATTAAGAAAGACGTGTGATTGACATTTTCTATCCAAGTTTTATACAAAATGTTTATTATCAAAAATTTAATTGTTCATTTTTAGAAAATATATATTATACTAAAAATTATGACTTATTTTAACAATACTAAAATAAATTTGGGCACAAGTGTTCATGCATTGATTATTGATTAAATAAAAGGCACAAAAATGAAAATATAATAAATAATTTAAATAATCATTTTTGTAAATTTGTAAAAACTACTATGTACAATATATATATATATGTTACTTCATCAGACATAATTCTATTTTGAAGCATCAAAGAATTAACAAATCCAACATCTTTTGTGTTTAAACAGGCAAAAACTCTCCATATATTAGTGCCACCTTGTGCTAACCAAAGTAATCAATAGATGCCAGAAGGCTTGTGCATAAAATCCCTATATAGTGCCTACTCATCCAATATCCCCAGACTAGTTTCTGGCTTGTGGCCTTCATCAGTGAGGAGCCTTGGATCTGAGAGCACTGTATCTAGATCTTAGGATCTAATACAACCCTCTAGCAGCCATCTTTTATCTCTACTTCACTACAAAACTATGAGAATGAAATTGAAAACACAGATCTAGGTGCAGTGCTCTCAGATCCAAGGCTCCTCGCTGATGAAGGCCACAAGCCAGAAACTAGTCTGAGGATATTGAATGAGTAGGCACTAGGTGGGGATTTTATGCACAAGCCTTCTGGCATCCATTGATTACTCTGGTTAGCACAAGGTGGCACTACTATATGGAGAGTTTTTGCGATAAAGTAAGAAAGCAAGGTAGTAGAGATGTATATGTAATGATAGGGACTAATAATTTGTTAAAGCCATCAGAGAAAGTAATGGATGAATACGTAGAATTGATTAGGAATTTGAGAGAGATTAAAGAAAGAATAGGAGTAGTGGGACTATTACCAAGATTTGATAAGAGGTATTTGTTAGATAGGGCATGTTCTATAAATGAGAGAGTGAAAAAATTGTGTGAGAGAAATAATGTTGTGTTTGTGGATGTATGGGATTGGTTTATTGGAAAGAGGGAGTTGTATAGTAAAGATGGTTTGCACTTAGGAAAAGAAGGAAGTGAAGTTTTAGGGAGTCTGATATTTAAAGAATATAATTTGGGAAACTTCTAAAGTGGGGTGGGCTGTTAAATTGTAATATTATCAAAAAGAAGAAGAATGAAGGGGATATAAGGAATAAGCAAAAGATGGTTGATTTAGATATAAGTGTAGATGTGGAGAGGGAATGGTTTTGTAAGATTAGTGGTAAGAAAGTTTGTTATAAACATAATGGAGAAAAAGGAATCAAAAGAATTTATAAAAGAGTAGTTAGGAAAGAAGAAATTGTTAAAATTGGGTTTTTGAATATGCAAGGTGGTAGAAGACCAAAAAAATGGCTGGAATTAAATAAAGCAATTGAAAATGAAGGGCTTGAGGTATTAGCAGTAGTGGAAACTCATCTAAGAGAAGAAGAATCTATTTTGGAAGAGGTAGTATGGCAGGGTATAAACAGAAAAGAAAAAGAAAAAAGGGTGGTGGTATAGGTGTTATATCAAGAAAATATTTAAATACTGTTAAATGTCAAGAGCATTTTAGACAAGAATGGATGGTGGCTGTAGTGTATATCGCCACTGGAGATAGTCAAACTGTAATGGAGTGGAACAATAGTATATATGAATGCCTAGTTAAGGATATACAGAGTTTTAAAGAAAAGGGGAAGAGAATAATGGTTATAGGGGATATGAATGGATATATTGAAGAAATTGATGATGTAGATAATAAGAATGGTCAGTTTTTGAAGGAATTTTGTCAAAGAGTAAATTTGAGCATTGGGAATTTATCAAATGTGTATGATGGACAATACACATGGTCTAGGAATAATGTATTTCACACAATAGATTATGTATTGGTAGAGAAAGAGGGAATGAATAAAATACAGAGAATTAAGGTGTTTGATAATGAAGAGAGAGTATGTAATAGTAATCATAACTTCATTGTAATAGAAATGGTTAGTAATGTGATGGAGGATAGAAATAAAGGTAGAAATAATAGTGAAAGATATGGGTGGAGAGTGAATGATAGGAATAAGTTGGAAGAGTATAAAATAAAAGTTGAAGAAACCATGGAGCAGTTGTTTGGGGATGAATATAAGGACTGGTGTGGTGAAATAGAAAAAGTGGCAAATAGGGTTTTAGTCGAGAATATGCAGAAGAATAAAAGTAATAAAAAATGAGAGTTAGTAAAAGTGTAAAAGAGAGAAAAAAAGCATGCAGAGAGTATAAGTGTGCTATTAAAAATAAAGAAAGTAAAAATAATATTAATGCTAAATGGGGAAAGTACTTAGAAAAGAAGAAGCTAGCTAAAATGGATAATTATAGAGAGAGGATGAAGTTAAATAGTAAATTTTTGGAGGATATTAATAAAAGTGGAAGAGATGGAAATAAAAAATTTTGGAATTACATTAAAAGGAGAAAGGTAGGGGAAAGAGAGGTAGTATTAATAGATGATGAGGGAATAGAATCTAGCTCTAGAGGCAAGCTAGAGAAAATCTTAAATAGATATGTAATGGATATAGAAAAGATGTTAGATGTGAAGGTATTAGTGATAGAAAACATGAAAGCAGTTAGTAATGGGAGTATTAGGTTCACAAAAAATGAATTGAATGAGGCAGGAAAGAGATTGAAAAGTGGAAAGGCAAGAGGTTTAGATGGATGGGCAGTAGAGATGGTAATGAATTTAGGGCATAGAGCAAAAGCAAAGTTATTATCATGTTTTAATAAGATGGTGCAGAAGACAGTTTTTCCGGGTAGTTGGTGTAATACAAGAATAAGATTATTATTTAAAGGAAAGGGTAAGGATCATAGAAAGTTAAATAATTATAGACCGATAGCGGTAACATCAGTTTTATATAAAGTTTTCGCATATATGGTAGCTGGAAGAGTTGTAAAATGGATGGAAGAGAATAATGTAGTGGGGGAAATGCAAGGAGGTTTTAGGTCAGATAGGCATATAGGAGATAGTTTGTTTGTAGTTACACAACTTATGGAGATGAGTAGGAATTCAGGTAGATCATTATATATGAGTTTTATAGATATAGAGAAAGCATATGATAGAGTAAATAGAAATAGATTGTGGGTAAGATTAGCCAATTTGGGAATGGATGAAGCTTTAGTAAATATTATTAAGAAATTATATGAAAATAATTATTATACTTACCAATTAGGGGATATAGAATCAGTTAAAGTTAAAAATGGGGTGGGATTAAGGCAAGGATGCCCTATGTCACCAATTTTGTTTTTGCTGTTTTTGAGTGAAATGGAGAAAGCAATAGAAAGACTAGGAAGAGGGGTAGAGATACCGTTAATAGGTGGCAAAGGAGTATATACTTTGTCGGGTCTTTTTTTTGCAGATGATATCTTTTTATGTGCAGAAAGAAGAGAAGATATGGATATTATGTTGAGGACATGTGCAAGGGTGGGTAAAGAAATGGGGATTAAATTTAGTGAAGAAAAATCAAATATAATGATGGTGAATACTGGGGAAAGAGAGGATGTAGTTTTTTTATTGGGGGATATAAAGTTAAGTGTGGTGGATAGATATAGGTATTTGGGAATCATCTTATGTAATTAGGAAAATTGCTTGGATGAATGGGAGAAAAAATTGGTAAATGAAGCAAAGAAAAGAAAGGGTTTGGTAAAGAAACTAACAGTATTTTCATATAATAAATATGATGTAGCTAGAATTGTATGGAAGGGAGTTGCAGTAGCAGGGTTAACATATGGTAATGATGCATTATGTGTTAGTAAAAGGATTTTAGATTATTTAGAGAAAGTACAAAGGGAAGTAGGAAGACATGCATTAGATGCAGAGATGTGGACAGCAAAGGAGGCAATTCAAGGAGAAATGGGATGGTCAAGTTTCTATATGAGAGATGCAAAAAGTAAAATGAAAATGTTTGGTAGGTTGCAGTTTATGGATAGTAAAAGAATAGCCAAAATAGTGTTTAATTGGGTTATGAGTAAAGGGCAGGTAACAAGATGGGTGAGAAAGGTAATGCGGTATGCAAAAGATTTGGATAAAGAATTTATATCGGTATACTTGTATAAAAGGTGGGATGATTGTGTTAGGAGGATTGTTGAGTGTTATAATGGTAAGGAATGGGATAAAAAAATAGAAAGATTAATAAAAAATAGGGAGTTGAAGAGATGGAGAAGTAGTATGGATGGTAAGAAGAGTTTAAATATATATATAGAAGTAAACGAAATATTGGAAGTGAGTTAATTTATGATAATAGTAAGGAAAGTAGTTTATTGTTTAAGGCTCGAATAGGATCTTTAGCAACAAGGGAATATACATGTAAATGGAAAACTATGGGTAATTTAGTGTGCAAATTGTGTAAGGAAGGTATAGAAAATATTAGGCATCTGTTGATTGAATGTAAATGCTTGAAAGCAGAAAGGGTACAGATAATGAAGTTATGGGAGAATAGGTATGAACAAAGTGACTATACAGAAAGTGAGTTATTAGTTTTTATGCTGGGTTTGTGAAAAGATAAGGGGGATTTAGATTTAAAGGCCATAGAGTTGACAAAGATTATGTTGTGGAAATGGGATGGGGCAGAATATGGGAAGACTTAGAGTGGGGAATGGAAAATAAAGTGGCCAACAGGTTTATCTGGGCATAGTTGCTGAGATATTCTTGACTTCATTTAAGGAGAAGCCAAATACATCACATCAGCTTGTTTACTAACAGTTATGTGCTAGCATGAGATGGTGATCATGTGATCTTTTGTTTTCTTGAAAATTTTATTTATTTCTGTTCAAGTAAAAAAACTTTTGTAACAAGAAGTTAGAGTACATTATCTACTCTGATCTATTTATTAAACAAGCTTGAAAATAACTTTTTTTTTTCACCACCACCAACAAAATACAATTAATGGAAATAAGGAGACATATTACTTACTGCTAATGACAATCAATAGTACTATTCTATTTGTTAGGCATTTCAATCTGGTTCTAGGCACTAAACCTATTAAAGTAAAATGATAATCCAGCTTTTAATTAGTTCATTGCTAGGGCAAAGGCATTTTCAAGATTTCCTCATAGAAAAACAGTAAATGGTAGAGCTATTATATCTGCTGTATTTGGTTCCAAGCTACCATTATATACATTATGTATAATAGCTTATATTTTGATAATAAACTTTGATTAAAATAGAATACATATTGCTTACTGAACTACAAGTATATAGCACTTTTCAACACACCGAGATATTTAATACAGACACTTTTTTGTATGTATGGAATGTATATATGAATCAAAACTATAATATAAACAAAATTTTTAAGAAATAATAATAATATAGTTATTAATAATAAATTAAGGGGTCACATTTACATATATTTTAGTGAGTGGATGTTCACTCATTCATTCACTGAAAAAATAAAAACTTATTGGACCATATTTTTATTTTATAAATAAAATAAAGTGAAATGTCTGAAATTAAATATGCTCTGGAAAATATTTTCTTTTTTAAATAACTTTTTTTCTCTTATAGAAATATAATAGTAGTTTTATTAATAAGAAACTGCAATGTCTCTAATTGTTTGATGTTTTTAAATCAGTATCAACTTTAAGTATATCCTAAAATTTTGAGAAGCTTTTAGCACTTCACTTAGAAAACATTTTATGTGAAATAAATGCACATCAAATTCAGAGATAATAATAAAGGAAGAACATACCATATGTACTTTCAACATAAACTAAATTTTTTTATTAATAAATATTATATATGGAGCTCCAAAACAGAAAAAGAACTGCTGGTGTATTGTAAAAATGGCTGTTTGAGTATTGTAAAATATATTAAATTTACAAATTTTAAATCTTATTTTCATTTGTTTATTTGTTTACAATTTTTTTTGCACAATGTATAATAGAGATCATGTATATTTGTACAGTGTTGTTCACACCTTTACTGTATATCAATCATTAGATTTGCTAATTAATATATTGGATACCCATTTACAACCAATATTAGATAGTTAACTTGACTAACTAAGAGCTATCTATCTGGAAATAGTTCTATACCTGATTAGAATTAGATTAATTCATCTAGACCAGATTCAAACCCAGCTCAAGAATATAACATAGATGCACTATCATTACATTATGGGGCTTTTAAACACTTATACAAACTTTATCTAATGAATTTAAAGTTGGCTTTTGTACACTCCCTAAATACAAACAGACTTATCAATAATGCGTAAGGACAAAATTGACCCAACCCAAACACCCCCAGTTGTATATAGCATTTCATGCCTTAAGGCTAGTTGCAGTGCCACATACTATGGGGAAACCAAGGACAGTGTCAATAATAGAGCTGCTCAGCACATGTATACTTACAGAAGAGCACAAAAGAACGACAACATTTCAATATTTCTCAAACATGAGAAGCAGGCCGGTTATAGATTCGAACCCTCCAACCGCAAAATTGTGTGTAGTGAAACTAACTACTAAAAAAGTAAGATAAAAGAAGCATATTTTATCATCAATGACAATAACGCTATTAACAGATATGACACATGCTTCGCTATCTCCAGAAAATGGACAAGTTGATTAATTTACATATGCATTTGCATACATTACCATGTAACAATATCACAACAATGATTTAAAATCTATTTTGGCTATGATTATGAGGGATAACACCTTGAAAGTGCTTAGCCTACATTGATTTATTTTGATTGTTTGCCATTAACAGCTTCTTCACCCAGCATTTTAAAGCGCTTGTATATACTATACAGTAAAATATTAAATTGCCTGATTTTACTAGGTAAAAAAATAATTTTGAATTTGTTTTAACATTTGCAAAAATTATCAAGTAATAAAATATATATATATTTGCAATACGCTTTATATTATATATGACATAAAAAGTTTTTCAGTTAAAGTTTGTAATTGTTTTCTTAATTTTATATTTATAATTTCTTTTGTTACTTCTTTATGAAGCATTATAACTTTATCTTTCTTATTGCATTGCCAAAACTATATAATATTAATATCATTTACATTCTTTATTACTTTTATAATGTTTCATATAATTACAATCTACTATTGACGATTTCAATTGCTCCAGTAATCTTCTTCAGAACTATAATAAACACAATACAAATATATAAATACAAATATACATGAACATAAATGATATTAATATAAAATTATAAGTTCATATATATTTGTATTGGGTTTGTTATAGTCTGAAGAAGATTGCTGGGGCAATATGAATCATTGTAAAAGTAATAAAGAATTTAAGTGATATTAATATTATATTGTAATTTTTTTATATTAAGGTTTTATTATTCTAGATATATTTACATGAAGGCCTTTATGAACAAACATACATATTCTTTCTATTTGAATTATCAATGCAGTTCTTTTTATATGATCACTATCATAAATTAGATTTCACTTACTGCATACATTTACATACATATCTATTCAAGCATGATGAACTTTATAAAAATGGATTATTTTTAAAAGATTTTCAGAATGGCTGCAAAAAAGTGAATTAAAACACTTGAATATTTTTTACCACAGGTAAAACAATAATCAATATAAAGGTACAAAAAGAACCAGAGTCAGTCATTTTTTCAGCACTTTTGAGAGTTTACATGATTTATTGGTTTTCAAATTATTTTTCATTTAAGTTATCTACTTCTTCTTTTTTTTTTATGTTTTATTATTACATGTTCTTTTTTAGTTTCTTTATTATAAAATATTTCTAAAAGCAGTGACAAATAGTTTGTAATGCATATATTCAACATGTATAAATGTGTGTATGCTTCTTTTATGAATTTCTTATATCTATACATATAAATTGTTTACAAATCAATTGTTTATTATTTCAAGTTATGTATAATGCAATAGATTAAGTGTTTATAAGTTTTTGACAACATTATGGCCATAGAAGTTACTGGAAAATGACTATAAGAAATGAAATGAACTATACATATATATCATTACTTTTACTTTAGACATACAAATAAATGTGTACATTTATATACATATTAGAAGCAGTAATTTGGTGTATTTACTCTAATCTAAAATCCTTTATTGTAAGCTTGAATAATCAATGGATGCTAGATGATGATATATCCATATTATACACAACATTTTGGTTACTGACTATCTTTGGTCAGCTCTAGAGTAGAATAAATAAAGCTAATTTCTGCTTCTAATGCAGATATTAAAAGCAGAGAAAGTTTATAAAGTTTTGTTTAGTATAAATAAGGTGATGTTATTCCTTGTTTTTATTTTTTAGATTAATGTAGATGTTGCATTAATTATGAATCTTTTCTTTGCTTTATGCAATATACACTTCATTAACTTTCAATGAAAATATAACAAGACAGAATAATATATGGTATGGCTGAAGATCTATCAGCCCCATATAGCTATTTGAGTTGGATAGCTGGGTTTGAAGACATGTAGGTGTCTGAAAATTTCAGATTTTCAACTCAATAGATAACTTTTAGATAAATGCTGGCTTTGGGTTGGTATTTTTAGATCTAGGGTCTGAACCTAACCTGGCACCTCTCTGAGTGCCAAATCATGAAACCATGGTCAGGGGTTTGGGGGGGGTCCTGACAGAGATATTTTAAATGCTTTCTCTGGCTAAGAATTTATCACAAAGCTTGTTGAGAAATTGGCAATCCTCATTGTTTATAACTTACAAGCCAAAGAGAATAGAGTCATGTGATCTATGACTCTTATTTTGAGAATTCACCATAGTTTATAATAAATTTTAAATATGATAAAATAAATTATGATAAGAGTGCAATTTAGATATACCTTTACCCTGATAAGCAAGAACAATTGGTGATCAAAATGCACCATAAATTAAAGCTCTTGCATAAAAAATAAGCAGTTATAATGAGTTCCTAAAGGAAAAAATAATTTGGTACCTTAAATTCAAAATATATAAAAATTTGATTAAAAAATTAAAGCTTCAATTGAAAAAATGTTAATTTTTCAATAAATATTTTACTAAGACCATAATTTAAAAAAATACTAATCTGAGGCGAAATATAATATACAAAAACATTTAAGTAGCTATAATTTAAATATATATACTGTATAAATTTTTTGTTTGTCAGCCTGCCATTTTGTTTCTTATGTAACAGGAAAATATTTTCTAATTCCAGATTCATTAAATTAAGAGAAAACATCAAGAAAAAAAAAATTAGTTAACCATAATATACATTTTAAAATTAAATATATATATATCTTAATACAATATACATTTTAGAATTTTATTTTTAAGTTATTTTATGTTTTATTATCAAAGTTTTTTATTTTTATAATTAACAATATATCTGTTAATTTTTTTTATGACAAAAGCTTTATGAATTGTATTTATTTTATATAAATGTAGTGAAGTTGAATAAAAATTTGATTAACAGCCTCCTTTATCAAAAACAAATTACAAGATTATCGTTTTAAATTTGAGCAAATGAATTACATTTTTAACTTAAGTTTAGTAACCTTTGATATATAAAGTTGATTATTAACTGCATAATACATGGATCACCCCCCCCGCAAAATAATTATAATTACAATATGTAATATTTTACAATTATCCCCTCTTTTTTTCCAAAGCATAAGCTTGTGGTTAAGACCTGTAGAGGTCCCTACCTTCGCATTTTCAAGCGTACATTCTTGAGGTTTATTGCCTTAGTAAATATTAATTATCAATAAAGTATTTTTTGTTGCAAGCAAAATATTATTCATAAAAATTTTAATCCATATTATTGACTAAGTGAATCAATTTGTTATATGTGATCAAATGAAACTGACATTTTTTTGCTTTGTAGTCATTTTCAATGAAAATCTTCTTTACTTTGGATACATTATATATAAAAGCACTGACAGTCTTGAAAGAACAATAGATGAAAATCAGATAAAATATATTAATCATATTTAATTTTCTTAATCAAAACAATTTTATATACTGTATAATGAAAAATTCTGTATTATATTACACATTTTTAGTGTCAGTTCGACCATTGTATTTTCAGATGTGTTGTGAGTGATTCCTAATGAATATTACAGATTAAAAAACATATAAATAACTCGTTATATATATATGTTTAATATTACATCTAATATTGACTGTGCCATAAATTGTAAAAGATTTGCAGATGTCAACAATAAAAACATAGCAAATGGAATTAAAAGTGATTAATTAATATCTTCACGATCTCATTTCCGAATGCTTAAGATTTGCCTATACATATATATTTAGGTTAAAAAGGTAGAGTGGATTCATTTTATCTTTTCAAAAGCCTTTATCTTATGTTTGAAAAGGAGTATTCCATAAAAGTCTTTATTATTTTAAAGCGCATGTGTAGTGAGTGATCCCTAATGAATATTTCAGATCAAAAAACAATTACTCATTATAAAATTGATTATTGTAAATTTTTTTCTTTGAAAATTTTTTGCAGATATTATAATTATTAATCAAACTATTTTGGCCCAAATATTCTATAATTAATTTCATCCATTCTATTAATTATATTAATAATTTGACCAGAATACTTTCAATTGTTAAATTCTGATTTAATGCTATCAATCTTTACTTTCTTTTTTCCAAAAAACTATTAACTTTATTATTTATCATTAGTCTTACTTTATTGTTTACTTTTTATTCTTAAAATATAATGCAATCATTTACTAAAATAATCATATCATTGTCTGCAAGATTATAAATGACCTACATATAATTACTTAATTTTTTACTCATTTTGTTTCCTACTTCAATTTACAAGATATTTCATATAGAACAATTGTAAAAAATATATAGAAATATAATTATTCTTGCCTATGTTGTTAATCTTAGTCTCATCTCATTAATCCTGTTGCATTTTGATAAGTAATCATCAGAACTTGGCAATATTTAAAGTCTATATCATGATGTTCCAATGCTTGTCAGGTTAAATGCCCTTTTTTAAACCTATAAATCCAATGCAAAATAAAAAGGATTATTCATTGGTTTTTTATACAACTTCCTTTAATACTTGCATATAATATACTATGTTATGTTTACTTTTAGATGAAGCTTTTTTATGTATGTGTAGCAATGAATCTAATTGTTCTCTGTAGATAATTTAAAATGATTTCAGTTTATATTTTATAAAAAATGATAAAAGAGTGTTAGATATATATAATTATTAATATGTTTTTTACCGTTCTTAAATATCAATGGCATCATTGTATTTTTTCATTCATGTGGTATATTATCATAATTTAAGTATTGTGTTCTACAACTTTGTCAATATTTTTTTTAAAAAATTATTCACTTTTTTAAAAGTATCTATAATAATTGTACTACAACCTATAGATTTGTCTTTCTTCATACATTTAATTGCAAGTCCCATGTCTTTATTTAAAATGTATGGCATTTCAAATGATGTTTTTATATATATATATCAAAGCATCGGCCGGAAAGCGAACCCGGAACTGCTTGGAAAATAGCTATGCTAATCACTAGGCCACCAATGCTTGACCATTCCAAATGATGTTGTTGAGTTTCATGGTTTTAAAAAATCAGTTTTAAAGATTGGTTTTTTACTAAAATAAGTTAAATTCAAAAAACCATTTTAAAATTTAAAAAACCAGTTTTAATGCAAAAATTATTTTTAGAAATAAAATCCTATTTTGTAATGTGCCTTATGACCTTTAGTTTGCAGAAGTATCCAAGCATGTAGAAAAATTTATAAAAGACCATTCATTTTTCAAATAAATTAACTTTAATATAAAACATTTACTTCTTTCTTTCAAAAGAAGAGCCTTAATTTCTGTACTTTATCAGGTTGCAGCTTGCACAGTTCAAAAAAAATTATACATCTGTTGTTAGATATGATTGATCTGTGTAAAAAAAAATTTAAAACATTTCACAAAACTCTTATATAAAAAGAGTGTGTTGTACATGATTTAAACGATCTCAATCCTTCTCATATGTGGAATAAAATTTATCGTGCTCAAATTATAGAGCTTTACAATGTTTTAAAACCAATACAATTTGTAGCAGAATCTTTAGGACATAAAGATACCAATTTATTAATCACTGAAGACATTTTCAAATTTTTACTGAATGAATTAAAACTGTTAAAAACTGAAATTAGTTTAAAAGCAATAAATGCTTTAGATGGTAGAATTAATGAATGGCATCAAATTGATTTGATAATATTGCTTATTTATTTGCAGAATCCCCAATATTTATCAATCAAAACAACTAATACATTTTCTTTATCGACAAAATCTGAAATTATAAAATGGTCAAAATGTTTTATCAAAAATATACTCAAAATCAAATTCAAGTGACAAAACAAATTATGATAATAAAGATGAAAATAGAGAAATTAAATATGATATTACTTAAAAGAAGCGATAGAAAAATCCATACGACGATTTACTGAGGAAGCCCCCCAAAAAACACCAAATCCTAAAATGTTAAAAGAGGAGTTTGCAGTTACAAAGCAATAAATAAAAGAGCAAAATATTTAGATATTATTTGAAGCTTTAGAAATGATAAAGCCAAGCTCAAAAGCTAGTGAGTATATTTTTAATATTTGGCAACTTAATAACTAAAACTAGAACAAGACTAAGTCATCGATCTGTAGATGCATTATGTCTTTTAAAAACATATTGTCTTTAAAAAACAGCTAAAATCTAATAATTTATAGAATTTTTTTAGTTATTTATTTAAAATATATTTTTGGTTATTTTATATTATTCTTTATATTTTTATCTATTTCATCTATATTTTATTATTTTAATATTTGAATTGTTAAGAAAAGGTTATTTTTCAATTTATGTATAAAATCTACTTTTTTAAAAAATATTTGAATTGTTAATTAATTTTTGTATATATTCATGCATATTTTGAAATAAAAAAATTTTTTTAATCAAATCTTTATTTTTTTAAATATTCAAAATCCATTTTTAACTGTGTGTGTTTTTTTTTTTTTTTTTGAATAAAGGAGAATTTGAAAACATTTTTTTTAAAAAAAAATTGGTTTTTATATAAACCTTAGTTGTTATTGTGTGTACTGCCCTGCTGTTATTTTTTATTATTATCATAATACATAGTTTTTTATAGAATTATTTCACAATTTCATGAATTCATATCAATTTTAGTAATTATACCATTTTTATAAAATACTTAAATAACTTTCTTTCCAATATTAAAATATTTTTCATATTATTATTGTTTTCTTTATCTTTTCTTAAATTTCCATTATCTTATGTCATCATTATTTTTTTTAGCTTAATGATTAAGATTAACATAAATATTACTTGAGAACAAACAATAACATGTAATATTATATACTTTACATTTTTTTCTATACCTTTTCTTGACATTTTAGTTATATTTTTTTATGTCATTACTAACTCTTTTAATTTCATTTAAGATTAGAAAAACTCTCCATACAGTAGTGCCACTCAGTGCAAGCCAGAAGAATCAATGGATGCAGAAAAAATGATGATCATGTGATATTAAGATTAGCATTAATATTACAAGATAATGTGAAAATATTATATGATAATGTAAACTATTTATAAGACTAACAATGTAAATAGACTATTATTAAACTTGAAAATTTCAATTAGTTTAATCTATGAACACCTATTTGTATGCATGATTAATCCATATATATATATAACTTAAACAAATAAAACAGAAATGGTTAAAAAGTAAGTAGAAGTATTTGGTATATTTGGTGAATGACATTTTTCTTTGTTGCTATAGATTTGGGCTTCCCCTGTTAGTTAGTCTATTTATGAAGATCTACATAGATAAGATAGTCAAAAGTAGTTTCAACCTATTTATTTGATGAAGTTAATAATAATGTGACAACAAAAATAGCTGTAATATATATATATAGGCATGTATTCTAACACTTGATTATTACTAATTCCTGTTACATAACATAATTTAATTTAGTATCTCATTTTTATTTTCAAAACTGAATACAAATACAAGGATGGATATTAATACAACTGTATAAAAAGAAATCTGCAAATCAACACAACAGAAGTATTTCAATAAAGTATTTATGACCATCACAGTGGCAAATAAAATACATTTTAGTATTAAAATCGTTAGATGATGTTCATATTAATTCCAAATTATTACTTAATAATTTTTCTCTTCTATTCCACTAATTTATATATACAATACAATTTTTTTTAAAAGTGCATTAATTTTTGTTAAAGGAAAAAGATGAGTCAGCCAGTTCTAAAAAAAAAACAACATTAATTTTATAAAACATCTGGCTAAAGATAGTCTCTACCCAGCAATAAAATTTTATCATTTTGGATAATAATAAAAAAAAAAAAACATTAAGATTTATTCAAATATATTTTAATGTGCAATTTTGCACACAAATGAAGGAGTAAAAAGAGGAAAAGAGAAAGATGTTGCATTCATTGTATAAAGATTTTTTTACTTTAGATAATATATGTATACATGTATGCATGTTCAATAATCTGAAAGAAAGAAAATTTACAACTCTAAAAGTTCTCTAGATGAAAGGTCACTGTCATCAAAAAATTAAAAAAAAAACAATTTTGAATATTGATGATATAGTTATTTTATGGTCCGTTTTGGGGGAGATATTATGAAATATTTGACCATTAAAATGGCAGACAAAACCAAACAGTTCTGGTCAGTTAGGGATTAATACTTTTTTTCTAATTTCCTCAGTCAGAGGTGAACATGCATTCTTCACTTCTAAAATCAAACACTCTTAATTTTTTAATTAACTTCACTCAAGGCAATAATTGATGTTTAATAATAAAAAAAATCTCATAATTAAATTATCTGTATTTGAGATATCGAAAATTTTAATATTTATCTATTTATTCAATTTGATCATCTATACACTAAATATTATTATTAAATACATATTGTGAAATTTAAGAAATGACATTTTACACTACAAAGACAAACATTCTTATTTTCTAAAATTAAAGGCTTTTTTAAACAAATGTAATCCTTACTGTTTCAACTTGGGATTGCCATTTGATTGAGGGAAAAAAAACTGGATTAAAGGCCTAGCTAAAAGTTGTTCCTAAAAAGCTTGACTGCTTAGATGGAAAATCCAGAAGACTTTGATTATGATAACAAGAAGTAATCTTAAACCAAGTTTTAATGCTTTTTTTTTTCTTGACATGTTCTCTTTTGGGAATTTTTCTGTAACAAAAGAGTGTGACACACTCTTTTATACATTTTGTTTAAAAATTTAAATATAATTTATAATTTTATGTAAATAAATTAAAAATATAATTTTTTTTTGTTATTGATTTTTATTTATTTGGAATATAAATAACTGTTTCAACTCAATTTAAAATGCGATCACCATAGTTACCTATCAACTAATAAAGTAGATATCTCACTATTACCAAGTCTTCCTCTTCACATATCCATGGCTAGTCTCTTTCTTAAGATTCTCATTTCCTTATAACAATCACAGTTCATTATAATCCAATTTTCAAATTTTTTGTACCATTTAAATTTATTATTTTAACTTTTATACTTTTCATTCTCTTACAGATGACAATCTCTTAAAGGCCTTCAATCTTTCAGTTCTTTTCTCTCATCATACAAGTTTCTCTTAATATAATTAAAGCCTTTTTAGACTTATTACTCCCACGTCCCATTTTATATTTGTAATTAAAAGCATTAATGTTCTCAATTATGATACTTGTATTAAATTCTTTGTTTTAGTTTTAATTCCATTTATTTTCATTTCTACAAATTCTATCTACCTTCAGGTGCTAAAATATTCTCATCCCTATTTTATTTCTTATACGTGTGTATATCCATAGCAATTCCTTGAAAATAAATGAAAGCCATTCTAACTATATTAAAAAAAGATAATGAAACAAAAATATTAAAGTTAAATTTTAAAATAGCTATATAAACAACTACATGCATTTATATATAACATGCAGTTCTTTAAGCTGCCTTTGACTTTTTCTGAAGTGAACTTTATTTTTTGAAAGACTTCAATATCTTCCCCAATTGTAGCTCTGAATTCATTGTGCTTTATCTTCAGGATACATATGTAGAATAATCAAAAATAGGAATATGACTTACTCAGTTACTTGATTAAGCTGAGATTAAATCTCATAATGTTATTATAATAAGGTACCTAGCTGCTAAAACTATTGAATTAGACTTATTATTATTATTATCAGTGTTGATAATAAAAGGTATTCTATTTAATCTACATTGGAATTGATTCCCTAACTTATTATAACTATCTAACACAGGTAAGAATGAAAGAGATTTGTACATAAACATGCATGTAAATACTTGCCAGTAAAAAGCCAATGTTAATAATCACTACTGTATGATTAAATAATGAAATAACCCTCTATAACTCACATAATCTAAAAATATTTAAAATAAGTGTTAAAATTAAATTGAGTTGTAGTTTGACATATCTAAAATTTAAATTGTTTAACAATCAATCAGAAAAAACTTAAAAAAATAACAGAATTAAACCAAAAAATAATAATTATAATAACAAATGAAATTGTTTTATTTATTATATTTCTAAGATATTTTTTATAATAATGCACTTATTCCATAGATTGTTTTGTGTGTATGTGAGGGGAGTGTCATTAACTAATTTCAATAATTATTCATTCTGTAATTATTTATAAAATCACTATATATACATATGACATCATCAACTTCTATTTTTAACAAATAATTTATTCTATATTTGCAAATGGCAAACAATTAAAAATTATCTAAATTTATCTGATATTACATTATCTTTCGTTTTTTCCCCTCTATTATACAAATTATGTTTCTTTAATGTTTTGAAAAGCTACTTTTTTTAAAAAAATGACTTCATATTCTTTAAATTTTCCATGCTCAAATACTGATAGATAGTAACTCCCACTTTAGCTTGGATGTATCTACTAGTAAAAATATTATTGATTTAAGTTGATATAATTTCAAGCAAAGTTTTGAAAAGCAGGATATTTTATGCATAATTTTTTTATTTACTTTTCTAACACATAAACAGTATAACTGTTAGAATTCTATAATCTTTTACTATGATATTTTTTTCTGTCATTTTTGGTTTAAAGATATTCCAAAATAACTAATATGAAATTACAATTGATATATTGACTCATTGCAGTGTAAAAATTATATTCCAATGAATTTACAAATGTTAATGGAAAAAAGTTATATATATATATATGTAATAAGATATAAAAAAAATGAGTCAGTTTATTCATGGTTGGATTTAGGCCTTTATTTTACACACTAGAAAATGCAAGTTAATCAAACTATAAAAAGAAAATATATTATGATCATTTACGAGTCTGGACATTTTAAGAACATAGTTATATTTTCTGATTAACTGTCCTACTATTATTTATGATGTATACTGCTGGTGGAATAAGTTTTTTATTTATTTGAAAAGGACACGATAATTCTATACAAGAATTCACTGATCTGTCACGTTGCATTGTCAATTCATAACTAATAAATAAAAGTAAGATCGGGATTACATTTATTGTCATATTAAATTTTTATACGAATTTTTCTTTTGGAATTTTCCATGGGCTTAAACAAGCATGTTGGCAAAAGTAATTTATACATAATAAATTCTAATAAACTAACACTAATAACATACAATGAAAAGTTGATATTAAAGGTAAATATTTTATTATAACAAATTAAAATATTTAAAAGATAAATTATTAAACAAAATTGGAAAGTACATACACGCTAATCCAGATAATAATGTTGATCAAATAAATAAAATGATTAATTCACATAGTTGTTATCTTCTTAAGTTTCTTCTAGAAAGTTCCTTGAATAATAAAAGTTAATGTCACTATCAGTATTACAAGCTTATAGTTAATGTTAGTTTACAAACATTTTTTGTCACAAATTAGGGTATGAATAATCTTAGCTTACCAGTAGGTTTGTGTAGATTTTTGTAGTATATATGTATTTCTTGGGATCCCGAGCTCATTGGAAGTTAACTGATTTTTTCCCCGACACTTTTGCATTCCTGGTCTGTTTTAAGGTTGTACTCAAAAGCTCTTTTGGGGTGACCTCTTCATTATGAAAGATGGTGTCCACAATGCTTTGTTCCCATTCCTCCATGAAGACTTCATTCAGCAGGTGAGTAGTATTCCTGGGCAGATGCATTTCACTACCCAGGGTTCTCACAGGAACCTCCAGCCAAAAGAACAAGACAAGAAGACCCAGATCAAAATTGTATTCTTCTTTTTATACTCTAGATCCAGTTTTGAAGCTTCTGCATATATTATTATCTTTTGTTTTTGTTATCAGAATATAAGTTAATCCTGTGCATTCTTTATTAGTTTTCAGCTACAAAGTCTTTTTTTTTTTTACAAAATATTTCCACCATCTTTAATTAGAGTAGTCTTTCTTTTACATTTGGAATTTCTTTTTGTTTATCTGGATCAGTAATCTGCATGTCTTTTTTATTGCCTCCAATTTTAACTTTAATTAAATTAAACAGATAAATACGAAACAAAAACAACTTTCATTGTACATTATCTAAAAAATAAATTATACTAACTAAAAAAATAAATTAAATTGCATCTTTTAAAATATCTTTAAATTTTACTTTTTTTTAGCTTTTTTTTTTTTTTTAAATATTACCAAATGCCAATATACTCATGAACCATACACACTCATGAACCATACATATTTTAATATGGTTCAATAAGAAGATATAATGTTAAGTTGTTTGTTTGTACAATAAAGTACTTGGGTATTCAGTTATTTGTATATATCTTATAACTCTAAAGAAGATTGCTGATGAATTGAAACTATAAGATTAATCAATTTTAATAAAATAAACATTGTAATAGTAATAAGAAAGATGGGTTTATATAATTTTTTATAATTTTATAAATGCATATAGAAAAATATAACTTGATTAAAAAAATTTGGTGAAAAAGCCCTAATTACAGCAAATATGAAATAAAAATGAAACCCACTTATACAAACAACAATAATCAACACTACAAACAATCATGATATTGCATTAAATAACTATCAATGAATTTGTAAGACAAAAAAAGTGTTTTTAGACACAATTTAGTGCACAAAACAGAAAACAAAAGTCATTTTCTTAAAAATAATATGAGCTAAAAAAATTAACCTATTAGAAGCTAATCATAAAATTTTAAATGCAATTAATTGCATCAAAATAATAATCTCCAATACAATGTAACTAAATAAAACTAATCTAATCAATGAAACATATAGACAAAACTAAGATTAATAAATTGATGTTTTAATATTTTTAACAAATCATAAAAATGCAATTTTAAAAAGAAATAAAATAATAGTATACTGTTTATAATCTGATCAAAAAAGTTAAAAATCTTTAATTCTGTTTAATTTTAAGATCTCTATTTTTGATGAGTACAATAAAGTTTCAGAATAATTTGTTCAATTTTACTTGTTTTATTTTGATAGATAAAAAATTACCCTGTTGCCTTATGTTGAGAACAATTTAAGACTTCAAATTTAGCAAAACTTTTAAATAATTCATATTAAAATTAAATAAGTGAGATGAGTTATAGCTTTAACCAAGACAATGAAGGCAGCTGGTTTCCAAAGCTTCACAGGAATCTCTCTCTCATACACACACATATATATATATATAAAGCCATTGCAACTATCCTAATGTCAAAAAAATGTAATCCACTATCATAGATCCAAATATATAGAATAAATATTAAATATTTGACCAAAAAACAATGTATAAACTTGAAAAAAAAAAAGTAACAATGAATAAATAAATATTCCACTAAATATACCATCAATTTTTAAAAAAGCACTAGCCCATATGTAAGTATAATATACGCACTATAATTAGTTGTAGTGATTTTGTTTTGAATTATTTTATGATCCTCATTATTAAATCATTATTGGATGAGTTTGATATCTCCTTGAATCATGAACCATTAAATTAAAATGAAGCATGTTCTAAAAAAAAAAAATTAAAAAAGCTTTATATACATTTTCTAAGTTATTTTTGTTGGACTTTATATTATCTTACCATTGTTATTGTCGTTTTTTGTAAATACTTAATGAATAAAATTCTGAATTTTTCTTTGTTCCATTGTCTTATTTATAAATCAATAAGCAAATATTTTGTTATGGTTTTCTTTGTATGAAAATGCATCTAATTAAATAAAATTAAGATTAATAAATGTTTTATATAGTTAGTTACTCTAGTTTTGACAATGTATGTGAATAAATTCTTTTTTTTTCATTTTTGTTGAAGATTTAATTTTTTCCCCAAAATTGTATATGTTTACTATCAGTAACATTTTTGCCTTGGGGGTGGGTGGATAAAAAGTATCATTTTTATTGTTATGATAATATTAAATAAACACTATGTATATGAATTATATTTTTAACTTACTTTAGTTACATTTTACAAATATTTATGATCACAGTTTGTTTTTAATTATGTACAGAATAGATTTAGTATTTTTTTATGCCAAGATTATTTGCATTTACAATGAAAGCTTTTTTTGCATTACATATAACAGAATTCTGTTATAAACTGCATTATAAAAATAATATAAAAAAAGGATAAATAAATCTTATTTTCAATTTATTTTAATTGCATTTTATTACCATATATGCATTTTTTTTGTGTTTTATTTAGTATAGAATAATAATTGTATTTATTTTTTTTTCCTTTGTTATTTACTGAGATTGTTTAAATTCATAATGAAAACCTCATTTGTCTTGCATATAATAAAAATTCTACTAGATTGTATTACAAGAATATTTCATAAAAATTAGATAAATAACTTGGATTTTTAATTTTTTGTAATTGAATTTTATTATTGTTTATGATCATTTATTTTTACTTATGTATTAAATAAAATTGATATATTTTTTACCAAGATTATAGTGCAATATTTGTGCTTACAATGAGAACTTTCTTTATCTTGAATGCATCATAAATTATGTATTCTACAGACTACTTTACAAAATTATTGAATAAAAATTAGCTAAATGAATTGTATTTTCAATTTACTTTAATTGCATTTTATTATTGCATACCATCAAAGTTTGTTTTTAATAATTAATAAACATTGTAATTTTTTTAATCTCATAAAGACAATATTAAACTTTATGATATCAGCAGTAGATTTACAAAATGATACCATTTAAAAAAGTGGATAATTTTTTTTTAATATTTTCTAGAATAATTATTTCTTATTATTAATATAGAATGAATACTAAGATGAATTCTCATATAAAGAGTTCTTATATGCAGAAATAAAGCTATATTTATACAGTGGAGCCATGAATTACAATATATTTTCCTAAATAATGATCAGAATATAATACATATTGTTTATTGAATTGCAAGTATATAGAAGTTTTCAATATGCACATATAAATAACACATCAGTTTTTATATGTATAGTATTCATATATAAATTAAAATTATAGTATAAGCAATTTTTTAAAAAAAAATAATGTTATTATTGATAATAAACATCTTTACATATATTTTACATAGGGTATGGTCACTCATGAATTCACTGAAGTAACAAGAATAACAACAATAAAAAAAAACTAACTCCTACCATGCTATTAAATGCACTCTGGGTGATTTTTTTTTTCAATATGTTTTTTCTCTTATAGAAACATAACAATGCTTTTGTTATCAAGAAACTAGGATTTCACTAATTGATTTGATATTTTTAAATCAATATCAACTTCTAGCATTTGCCTGAAGGTTTGCAATAATGGTATTTTAGTTATACCTATATGTTAGTCTATTTTGATCATCCAACATTAAATATTGAATGTTAGATATTTAATATTAGATAATAATTCAATATATAAGTACAATTTTTAGTAGGTTCATTTAGTATGTTCTAAAATTTTGTAAAACTTTTAGTATTACATTCAGAAAATATTTTATTACACAAATTACTGCATATCAATGTTTTCTTGAAGTTTTGTGATGATGGTATTTTAGTTCCATTTATATATTGGACTATTTCCATCATGCCTTTAGAAAAAATTAACTTTATTTAAATATTCCAATTACATTCAACTGTTAGTAATAGTGCACAGGTTAGTATATGCATAATGTTTTGAGAGGTATTATTCTCCTCTCATTTTCAGATATTTCTGGCCTGACCAGTGACAGTGCTAGCATAAGAATTGAACCTTTATATTCTTGAATATTGAAATTTAAGATAACACTCTAACCAATTGAGTTTTTAACAGGCAGGAAGACTTTGTTGCTTAGAACATTACTTTAAAATTCAATATTCCAGAATCTAAGAGTCCAGATTCGATTCCCATGCTAGTACTGTCACTAATCAGACCAGCAGCACCTAAAGAAGAGAGGAAAATACCTCTCAAAATGTTGTGCATATACTAGCCTGTGGGCTATTACAAACAGTTGAATGTAATTGAAATATTTAAATAAAGTTAAATTTTTCTAAAGACATTCAATACTTAATATTAGATGATGGAAACAGACCATTATATAAATAGAACTGCATATCAAATTTGGAAGAATAATAAAGAAAATAAAATGTATTATGCTTTCAACATAAACCAAAGAAATTTTATTAATAAACATATTCATGTATGACACTCTGAGACAAAAATGTGGTTAGTGGCATATTGTAAAATTTATTTGCAAATTTTTTTTTTTTTTTCAAATGTGAGCAAATTTTAATGTTTTTTTTTTGTTTGCTTATTTACATTTTTGTTGTTTGTTTATATATTTCTTTGGACATCATATAATTGAAGTCATTCAATTAGATACAGCATAGTTTGTGGCTACATTGTATCTTTTATCTTTAATTATGAAATATATTCAAAAAAGTAAAATATTTTAACTTACCATATACAGTCAGTGTTGCAGGTTCACTGAGTCTTCGACTAAAACTATTTTGGGCACCACATGTATAATTACCCATGTCGGCCATACGAACTTGGCTGAGGATTAGGTTTCCCTCATTCGAAATTATAAAGTTTATATCCTGCTTGGTATCGATTAACTCCCCATTCTTGAGCCAAAATACTTCCGGCACGGGCTGGCCTTCTGGTGGTAAACATTCAAGTTGAACTGGCATGGCAATTTCAACACTTGAGCTAATTGGTTCTCTTTGAAAATGTTTTTTCAAAACTGTAAAAAAATAAAAATGAGTAAATAGTTTATATAATATTATGTTTTAATTTATTTATTAACTCATTTTTATATATTATTAATTATTTATGCTATACACACACTGATTGCATATATTTATACATATACAGAGACATTAACATATTCAGAATTATAAACTTTATTTGAAAAATTTTACTATTAAATGCTTTAAAATATATAAAATGTGCTAACACGCACAAGCATACAAAGCTAAAAACAAATAAAGAAAATATATATTATAATATTTTTATAATATTTTCAATAATAAATACCAATTATGTTTTCACACACCTCCTAACTCCAACAAACTAATTAATAATACCAAGGACTGCCTACTACCCTCGCTGACTTCAGGTGATCTATAATATTGCCTGCCCTGAAAAATTTTGTAGATCATCGTATTATGGTGGGACTAGGGCCTCTCTGTCCACTAGGCTATCACACCACACTTATTCTTATAATAAAGCTTTGGTGGACACTGCTCATAGTTTAGTTTTTGCGCAGCACCGCACTTCAGCTGGGCACGGGTGCCAATCGGGAAATCCAGTGGTGGTGTGCAAAGAGCGGCACGATCTTAAAAGAAAGATAAAAGAAGCTTTCTTTATATCTAGAGATGGCGACACCATCAATAGAAAAGATTCTTGCTACAAAATATCCAAGAAATGGAATGCGTAATCATTTCATTAGCATAAATTTGCATCACTTCGAGTCAATTTATTATAGTTTGTAATTTGACCCTTGAAAGCATTTAGCCATTTAATGGATTAGATATTAAAATAAAAAAATAATAATATATATTTTCTTTATTTGTTTTTAGCTTTGTGTGCTTGAGCGTGTTAGCGCATTTTATATATTTTGATTCATAACTAGCCACAAAGAATAAACTGTTTGCTTATTAAATGCTTTAATACATTTTATTTATGATTATTAATATTCTTTATGCTTATAAAAGGGAATAAATATATAAACTAAGTTAACATCTTCAAATACAATCCACACCTAAGCAAAAACATTCAATATTTTCTGTCAGTCCTTAATTAAAAGAAAACCATCAGTCAACTTTTCAACAAAACAAAGAAATAAGTTTTATAATGTTAAGGTAAAATAAAAAATAACCATAAGCATGAACTCATAGAAACATGACATCTTTCCTACAAATAGTAAAGACCATATATTATAATTATATGTTTATATTTTTATAGTCAATACATTGATGCTTATAGGGGCAATTCAGATAGATCCATGATTTTTATTTTTTAACTAAATACCAACATAAACTATTATTGAATGATAATCTAGATTGGCCTTAGCTAACTACATAAATGAAAAATTCCAACTTTGTTTACGACTTTAAAAATTTTTAAAAATTCATCCAATCAGAATTCAAAACAGTGTTGTGGACATGTCAATCAGGAAGTATAATCACTATATCAATTACATCAGTTTCCTGAATGCTGAATAATATATTTCATTAATGAGAATTGTTTAGGTTTGTTAGTTTCATTACACTATTTCTTCTAATGAATTTGAATTCTATAAATTTTGTAATACTGTCATTAATAAATATTAGGGCTTAAATCTGTTTCTTCACATGGTTTTATTGTTTTGCTGTATTTGTGATAATTCCATTGAGTTAATCATATCACAAATCAATATTTCCCACAATTAGAAAGGCAACCAGTTAGAAGACAGTGACAAAAAGCTGGCTGCAATACCATCTGATGTTCACTGATATCATTCAGTGCTTACATAGTGACTTCTGGAATAGAAATATATTACATGTGTATTTAAAAATATATTATATAAAGGCTAAGATGAGGTCTTTCTAAATCTTTAGTTTATGCTTTTAGTTCAAGATTATTATTGGAGTAGACAGATTTGACATCTAAAACTATTACATCACAATCCAATGTTTTCTCAACTGTGATTGTGGGTTTTTGAAAGATTGATAAATAATAGTTGGTTCATAGATAAAAAGTTTCCTATTTTTAAAAAATACACTATGACTTTTAAATAATTACCTTAACTTTAGATGAACCAACCTAGCAGTATGAATCTTGTGTTTAAACAATAACATTTGTCACACTGTAATCAAGATAATAAAAATAACAACAACATTGGTCTTTTTTTTTTGTAATTTTCCAGTCAAATTTATTTTCTTCTGCTTCAGCTAAACCTGCAGATATATATATCTATAATTATTTAAAAACAGATTTTGATATTGTGAAATTGCTTTATTGAGAATATAAATAAATGTAATAGTTTTATAATTTTTTTTCAAGGTAATAAATTGCTTAATAATATTGTAGTTTATTAATTATTGACTAAAAATTACTAGCTAAAAATAAGTTCTGACAAAACATTTCTTTTATAGAAGAGTTTTCAAGCTTTCACTGTTTCTGGACCTCTGTCATATACTAAAGTTTATTCATTTCCACATAGTATTTATTAGTTCTTAAATTTAATAATTAAATTTTTTCTTTTTTATTCTCCTTATTTTCTTATTATTAATTTCTATATAAGTAAAATAATGGGTGTAACAACAGAAAAGACAATATATTTCAGTAAGTATAAAACAACTTCTGTTATTCATTTAATTAAGTTTTATTTTCATTCATAGTTTTTCCAATGCTAATTAATCAGCACATTTGCTTTAAAAGTTAACCAAGTTTGAGTTAACTCTTGATTTATATTTTTTGAATTGAGAGGAAGGAAATAAAAAATCATACTGAACAAGTTTTAAAAGTTAAACAATCATAAATATATAAAGAGATAAAAATATACAAGAACCAATGCACTTAATAATTTATAGTGGTAGAATCATTTCTTACCATGTTTTTAACACAATTTCTTCTAGCACTTAATATTTAGAGCTATAACAGCCCACATTTAGAACTACAACAGAAACAAGCTCATACAAAAAAGATTTCAGAATTACAAAGCATAATGATCAATAAAATAAAGAAGAATGTCTTTTATATATGTGTTCTTTATTAAGTAAGTTGATATCTTAAATTTTTATTAAGTAAGTTTGTAGCCTAATTCTAAAACTGAGATATAGAATAAATTGTATTAAGAGAGAAGCAAATACTACTAATGATGTTCAAGTGTTATTTTTTTTGGTCTTAGTTCAGTGAATACTCTATTATCTAATTACTCTACTTGTCTTCCAGAAAAAAATGTAAATATATTTTGAGATAAAATATTAACTATTACAATTGTATTTCCTTAGTAAAAGTTCGAGTAAGATCTGTGAGAATGAAATGTTCTTCAAATATGGAGGCACAATTCTAGATTAATAATCAGACTGATTTTACTATTTGATATTCAATTTTTAAAAGCTAAATTAGTAATTAGAAGTTTTAATGCATAAATAATAAATGAATTGACCTCTGAAAATATTATTATTATTATAATCATTTTAAATAATATTCAAGCTATCTAAAAACAAATTAGGTAAACAAATGTTATACAATAAGCATGTGAATAGCTCTTAACAAGCTTTTCTGAATATCCCTATCCTCAGACTGTTTTCTATCTCTGGTTGTTCCTCACTGATGACAGCCAGAGCTAGAACTGGGTGGGGAATAAGGACAATTCTGTAACAGTGTTTCACTGATGACAGCCAGAGCTAGAAATCGGTCTGAGGATAAGAACAATTCAACAATAGCTGAATGCTCTAGTGCCTCACTGATGACAGCCAGAACTATAAACTGGTCTGAGAATAGTGACATTCAGAAAAACTTGGTAAGAGCTATTAGCACACTCATTATATAACATTTGTAGTACAAGCTTATATGATGTAATTTCCTTGTAATTAAGTAAGCAAATACAATGTACTTAAGTTTCAATTCACAAAATGTTTTATAGCTAAATTTTATCACAGTTTATTGCAACTGTATTCTCATCTAAAACTTTCCATATTATAAAAATTCAATGTTTGATAACAATAGTGCACTAGTTTTTAATTTACAATTTATACAGACATACCAGAAATACACTAATCACATTAAATGTGTGTTATGGGTGTATATTATTATTATGATTTGCCATCAATTCAAACATGGATCCTAGAAATGATATGAATAATCAATGTTTTACATATTTACTCAAGTGCAAATTTTAAAAAAATAACTAAAATGTAAATTCTATTATAGTAATTAATTGTCTTATTGAATTTTCTGACTTAATAAAAAAATACTGAAATGGTGTTATTGCTTGAGAGCTCATAAGAAGTTTGAATGCCTTAATGAAGGTTATGAAATAATCAGTTCAAAAATTATCAAAGCCAATAAATGCAAATCAATGACAGCAACAGAGAATATACTAAGTAAACCAATATGCAAATTTATATAAATAAGAAGCAGATCATAAATAAATATTGAAAAAAATAAGCAAAAACTTATCTAATTTGGCTTTGCAGAAAGGTTAATTAACCAACATATTGAAATGTTTACTAAGAAAAGAATGATTAATTTATTTAATAAGCAAAAAACCTTAGATTCAGATTCCTTCTTTTCCAAAGCTGAACAAAATTTTTTTTATCATTTTCTTACAAATTACAATATAGTTTCTAATGTGTATCATCTTTGAATATATTTAGAATATATTTTAAGCTGCTTATACTCAAATATGCAGAAATTGTGCTGCTATATACTATGAAGAAATTAGGACTAATCTAAAGGTAAATTGTCATAACATTTGTGTGTATATATATGATAACAGATGGTGTTCTACCAAAAACACCATCAAGCGTAGTTTTCTGTTTACATAAACGTCAGAGCGAGCATTCACTATCTCTAACTTTAATTCCACTTTCAGATCTTGATTTCAAGCTATTTGCTATCGTCAGTGAAAGACAGGAATAAGAAACTAGATCTGACAATAGCAAATAGCTCGAAATCATGATCTGAAAGTGGAATTAAAGTTAGAGATAGTGAATGCTCACTCTGATGTTTATGTAAACAGAAAACTACGCTTGACAGTGCTTTTGTCATAAATACAAGCATTAGCAAGTTTTTTAACTTGTGTTTTTTTGTTTTTCATAAATGTACCTTTGAGGTCTTTCTTGCAATGATGTATATTGCAGAGGCTTCTACTATGTGGTGATGCTGAACTGAGATCAGACCCATGTAGCTATCTGGCTTGCTATGCTGAGTTTGAAGACATTAACGTGTCTAAAAGATTCACGCTTGCAAGCTGAATAGAAACTGTTTCATAAATGCTCAGAGTTTGTGTTTAGATCTAGTTTCTTATTCCTGTCTTTCACTGACGATAGCAAGTAGCTTGAAATCATGATCTGAAAGTGGAATTAAAGTTAGAGATAGTGAATGCTCGCTCTGACGTTTATGTAAACAGAAAACTACGCTTGATGGTGTTTTTGGTAGAATGCCATCTGTTATCATAAATACAAGCGTTAGCAAGTTTTTTAACTTGTGTTTTTTGTTTTTCATATATATATATAAATTAAAACAAGTTATAAATTTCATAACTTCCTTTAAGCTTGCATTTTATGATCACTGGATGGAGCTTTACCAATAGCTCCAAACAAGCTTTGTTTATATAAGCGCTGAAAGAGATAGAATTCAAAATCTCTATTGTGTATTCCCACCTCCAGAACAGCTGGTTTCGAGCTTATTGGTTCATGTCAGTGAAGGGCTGGGAGACTAGAAACTAGATCTAAATACCAACTCCAAAGCCAGCACTTAAAAACACATTTCTATCAGTTTGAAAACATGAATTTATCAGACATGTAATGCCTTCAAACCTAGCTTAACAAACTAGATAGCTATATGGGTCTGAATTCAGTTCAGTTTCACTATATAGTAAAAGCCTCTGCAATATATAGCACTGCAAAAACCTTCAAAGGTACACTTATAATAATTAAAACAAGTTATATATTTCATAACTTGCCTTTAAGCTTGCATTTTATGATCACTAGATGGAGCTTTACCAATAGCTCCAAACAAGCTTTGTTTAAATATGCGACGAAAGAGATAGAATTCAAAATCTCTATCATGTATTCCCACTTGGGAAACTAGAAACTAGATCTAAATACCAACACTAAAGTCAGCACTTATCAAACATGTTTCTATCAGTTTGAAAGCATGAATTTATCAGACACATAATGTCTTCAAACCCAGCTTAACAAACTAGATAGCTATATGGGTCTGAATTCAGTTCAGTTTCACCATATAATAAAAGCCTCTGGAATATATAGCATTGCAAAAACCTTCAAAGGTACACTTATAATAATTAAAACAAGTTATAAATTTGGTAACTTGCCTTTAAGCTTGCATTTTATGATCACTAGATGGAGCTTTACCAATAGCGCCAAACAAGCTTTGTTTACTTAAGCACTGAAAGAGATAGAATTCAAAATATTGTGTATTCCCACCTCCAGACCAGCTGGTTTGGAACTTATTGGCTCATGTCAGTGAAGTGCTGGGAAACTAGAAACTAGATCTAAATACCAACTAAAAGTCAGCACTTATCAAACACATTTCTATTAGTTTGAAAGCATGAATTTATCAATGTCTTCAAACCCAGCATAACAAACTAGATAGCTATATGGGTCTGAATTCAGTTCAGTTTCACCATATACTAAAAGCCTCTGCAATATAAGCATTGCAAAAACCTTCAAAGGTACACTTATAATAATTAAAACAAGTAATAAATTTTGTAACTTGCCTTTAAACTTGCATTTTATGATCACTAGATGGAGCTTTACCAATAGCTCCAAACAAGCTTTGTTTACATAAGCACTGAAAGAGATAGAATTCAAAATCTCTATTGTGTATTTTCACCTCCAAACCAGCTGGGAGACTAGAAACTAGATCCAAATACCAACTCTAAAGTCAACACTTATCAAACACGTTTCTATCAGTGTACCTTTGAAGGTTTTTGCAATGCTATATATTACAGAGGCTTTTACTATATGGCGAAACTGAACTGAATTCAGACCCATATAACTATCTAGTTTGTTAAGCTGGATTTGAAGACACTATATGTCTGATAAATTCATGCTTTCAAACTGATAGAAATGTGTTTAATAAGTGCTGACTTCAGTGTTGGTATTTAGATCTAGTTTCTAGTCTCCCAGCCCTTCACTGATGTGAGCCAATAAGCTCAATACCAGCTGGTCTGAAGGTGGGAATACACAAAAGAGATTTTGAATTCTATCTCTTTTGGCGCTTATATAAACAAAGCTTATTTGGAGTTATTGGTAAAGCTCCATCTAGTGATCATAGAATGCAAGCTTAAAGGCAAGTTATGAAATTTATAACTTGTTTTAATTATTGTAAGTATACCTTTGAAGTTTTTTGCAATGCTATATATTGCAGAGACTTTTACTATATGGTGAAACTGAACTGAGTTCAGACCCAAATAGCTATCTAGTTTGTTAAGCTGGGTTTGAAGACTACATGTCTGATAAATTCATGCTTTCAAACTGATAGAAACGTGTTTAATAAGTACTGACTTTAGAGTTAGTATTTAGATCTAGTTTCTAGTCTCCCAGCCCTTCACTGATGTGAGCCAATAAGCTCGAAACGAGCTGGTCTGGAGGTGGGAATACATGATAGAGATTTTGAATTCGATGTCTTTTGGCACTTATTTAAACAAAGTTTGTTTGGAGATATTGGTAAAGCTCCATCTAGTGATCATATAAATAATAAGGCTAAAATTTAAAAAGGTATATGACATTTTTGCCACCCAAATCAAATTGATGCTGTTTGTATGGAGAAAAATGATTGGAGACTCACAATAAAAATGTTTTATAAAATAAATAAAGAAATCATGCCATTAACATTAAAACTAGTAGTTTCCATTTACCTAATTTGTCTGGGTACCAATAATCTAACAAAGATTTTGCAATTTTGGGTGTTATGATAGTGCTGCAATAACTATATATTTTCTTAAACAAGGCAAAACTCTCTCCATACAGTAGTGCCACACTGTGCCAATCAGAGTAATCAATGGATGCCAGAAGGCTTGTTTAATAACAATTATGTGCTAGTATAAGAGATGGTGATCATGTGATATATATTTTTTCTATATTGTTGTAAGGCATATCTATAAGCTTACATTACAGTGTGCAGCTTTTTTTCCACAATTACAATTTTAATGTATTAGAACATATTAGTTAAAAAAATTCTTAAGATGTCAGCATTATATGAACTTTTTGCATGATTGATAGTATTTTATTAGCATGCTACTGCCATTAAGAAGATAATTTAGAAGTCAATACAAATGAATTTCTGATTGGCCAAATGTTTTAACCCAAGGGCAAATAATTGAATAATTTTAGATTTCTAGAGAAAAATTGTAATTTTCAGTAATTTGTTTAAAAATTAAAAGTTATGATGCAATATTTTTGTAAAAAACTTTAGTTCACTATTAATATATATTTTCCTTGAAAACAATTTATTTCTAAAAAACAACTTTTAAAAGTTTGTTATGGCAAGTAAAAGCATTTTTTACTGGATAAAATAAAATTGCTTTTGTTAAAATGATAAAGAAAATATTTTTTAAATTTTTAATAATAATAAATAACATTATACTTTTAATTTCCTCCCCCCTCATTTTGATGATAATTAACTCTAAATATATCCTTCTTTTAATAACATAAAATTCAAATATCTACATTCTACTAACTTTTTGAGTAGATAAACTGCATCCAATGATGTCAAGAATCATTATTATAGATAAAAACTCCAATTAGATATTTATTTTCATATTTTTAAAGCATCAAATATTAACTTTTAAAATGTTTATCACTTGAAAGCTTATGTTTATAATAAATCATTGTTAAAATTATCAGTACATTATATAGAAAAAAGGTTTAGTCATAAGAAGAAAATGTTTATTTGTAGAGGATATGTACATCAATTCTCATTAGAGCTTATTCAAAATAAAAAAATGGAGTTATCTACTGAAAAGATACACAATAGTTTACTTAGTACATTATCTGTATTCTGTTGTTGATTTGCATTTACTGACTTTTACAAAAATGCATATCATCAGAAATCAGTTAAACTTATAACTTTTGATTTGATTATTTCATAACTGTCAATTTATCTAATATATAAACAAAAATTCTGCATTTAAGTGAAAATTGCTGTGACAAATAGCTTTTAATAGCTATAAAATGTTACTAAATTAAAAAAAACTCAAATGTTTTGTTTAAAATATAGTTTTATAATGAGCAGAGACTTAAACAAATATGAAAAGTTAAAAGAAAAAAATTGGAAGCTTTTGAGATGCAAATTTTAAAAAGAATGAAAAAAATAGGTTTAAAAGTGTTAAAGAGATTGAATTAAAAAACATCATTTATTAAGGAAAATATGAAGAAATACAGAAATTGTGATAAACATATTGAAAGAATCTATGATTGGTAAAAAAAAATGATTAATTTAATATTATGTTTTTTTTTTAGTCTTTTGATCAGTATTTGCATGTTTTTCTATGAGAAAATTTTAATTTTTTTTATGAATTTTTATTTAAATAACTTAAATTATCCTGCCCCCTCTAAAAAAAAAAAAGGGATTCTGACATGGATTTGAGTACTGATAATTATTTTCTAATTTCTAGAAGATTGGACACTGAGAATACTTTATTATCCAGTAATTCTGATTAATATTTTATTCAGAATTTGACTTTGAAAGATAAAGTAACTCCTTTAGTAGAGAAAACAAATAAAGGATGAGCAACCTTTACTTTTGAAGCTATAGGTATATCAGGTTCTTCATGGAAGAGCAGGTAAGTATTTGATTTTAAAAAATTTTCATTTACTTTTTGAAAAAAAAAAAATGTTTTAAAATTATTAGTGAATATAATAAATGTGCCCATAAAACAAATGTGGAATTGGAAAAATATGCCAAATCATAAACTATCTTCATTTTTTGATGTGGCAGCAGAATTTATTGTAAAGCACAAGTAGTTCAGATGGGGGGGGGGGATATTTGGAGAATAAATTTCAAATCTATATATCATTTGCATAAAGAACTTTTTAATCCTATGTGACAATATGTTCCCTCAAAACCAATAAAATGAGGGTCTGAATGATGGGTTTATGCAGACAACCATAATGGGTATGTGTTCCAGATGAAGTTATACACAAGTAAAAATACAACTTCTGATGCTAACTAATGTCTGGTGATTTATGTTGTGCTCTCAGTAGTTTAACATTTAAAAAGAAAGTTTTATGTTCTCTGCCTAAAAGAAAAATATGAAAGTTTTTTGGCTATGTGATGATCACTAGGTAAAAATGTTCAAAAAAACTTTAACTAAAATTGAGATAGGCAATTGACTTGTTTAAACTCCAACTTACTTAGCTTTTTCAGCACCATTCAACATCTTTCAGCACCATTCAACATCTTCCTATGTAGATGTTTTGATGTTGTGATCAGAAGAGAATGTGTTCATGAATGTTCTATTGGATATTTACATTTTTATTTATATGTTTATTTTTTTGCTGCATGCTTACAGTAACATTTTGTTATTTGTAAGCAATCATCTAATTTTATATTTTAGTTGGAATCTACCTAACAAAATGAAAACTTTCACAAAGTGAAAGACAGACAATAAAAAGAGCATTATTATTATTAATATTTTATATTACTCTAAATAAATCTAAACTTTTTTTTCTGTTTACCTACACCATGTATTGCAACTGAACTATTTACAACTTGAAAATTATTTTTAGATTAATTTATTCATCTTGCTACATTCTCTTTACTCATTATACACAGATAATTATAAGACAAAAAAAATATTGTGGAGTTTCTAGGAAAAATAAAATATATCAATATCTCTATTTTTTTGTATTTTGAACTAATGAATTGTCTTAGCTAAGTGATGTTATATGCCATTTTCTTGGAAATTTTATAAGAAATGTGATAATAAAATATAATTTTTATAAATTTATTAATTAAAATTTTTGAAAAAATAAAAATATTTTTTTTAAAAATATTAAAATCTTGCTTTATTATTATTATTATTATTTTAAATGTCTAATGTTTAATTATTATATTTTTTGGTATTTTATCTTTTTGATAACAAAAACTGCATGGGTTTTGCAAATTGTCTTAAACCCAATTCTCCAAAACTCCAAAATGGCAACTGTAATTAGCAAACAGATCAAAGGAGGAGTAGGTATAAAAATAAAAAAAACAGTCTTAGAGAAAAATGTCTAATTGATATGTGGTACCTTTCTTCATGGCAAATAAATAATCATATGTACATAGTATATATTTATATATCCGTGTGTGTATATATATATGTGTGTGTAGTATATATAAATAAAGTTTTAGTGGAAAACATTTTTTATCAGTAACAGTTGATTTTTTTCTACTTTCACTCATTACAATTAGAAACAGAAACGATAATTTGCATGTAGAGTTGAGTTCCCAATTACAAATTACATTCTTTAGTTTGCATATTAATGATCTAATTAAACTTTTTTTTAATGATTCCATACTTTTTTCCTTTTTATTAAAAAACTAAAATTATAAATATGTTTTGTATACATCATAAAAAAAAAAAGAGAGAAATGGTGGAGAGGGGGAGGTCCAAATCTTTTTTTTTTTTCAGAACATACCTGGCTTTCATTTAGTTTTGATTAAAATTTTTCATTATTTTAGAAATCCTTTTGAAAAAAATCTGGTATTTCTTTTCTGCTTGTGTTATTGGTTGCATTCTCATCCACATGGAGACAATAATATAAGAAGCAGTAATTGTACTGATATTCCAAGAGTAGGCAATGATTCTGCGCCTTTTTAATTAAATGGTGATTTTAAGAATGAAGAAAAGGATTATGGCTTTATATTTTTAAGTAAGTGATATATAAAAATGAGATCCTATTTCAAACTTTCAATGAGTCAGAAATTGCTTTCTATAATCAAACTATTGTAACAAAACTAGAATCAGACCCATTTAAATTAGAATTTGTTCTAATAGCTAGCCTTTCACTATACTGGCTGAAATACTCAAAGTCTTCATGAGTTAATTTAAAACGTCATCTTACAAATAAAAGATAATAATATAAAAAACATGTCATATATATATATATATAAAAGTAAAGTAATGGTCTACATAAGGCTATTACTGAAGAACAAAAGCTTTTCTATATCACTGCATAAATGCTGATGAAAAGACAAAAACATAATCAACTATCAAGTGATGATGATTGTTATATATATTTTTCCTTTATTCACCCAAATGACAGTGAACTATGTGGTACATTAATTAATGTATTAGTCTGCATTTTTCAAATATATTTAGAATTTTTTTTAGCTAATAGATGAGCAGCTACTTACTCAAAATTAATTAATCAATGGATATCTTATTATCTGATGACGATTATATATGGAATACAATTCATAAATATATGTCAATGAATATATCAAACTTCTTTTTAAAACTTGTTTTTATATGACTATAATAAAAATAAAACACATCTAACATTTTGACTATTTTATATAATCTTTTTCAAGGAAAAATAAAAATACAAATATATAATAATAATAATAATAAATATCACATATTCCAAACAAATGCAAAAATATTAAAAAATACTAAAAATTCTCTCTACCTCAACATCTTTTCTATTACAAACAATCTCAACTTAATTTTTTATATAAATGTAAAAAATTTGATTTAAGTTAAGATTGTTTATAATAGAAAAGGTGTTGCAAAGGTAAAGAGAATTTTTAGTATTTTTGCATGTGTTTGGAATATGTGATATTTATTATATATTTTTATTTTTTAGTATTCCTTGAAAAAGACTATATAAAATAGTTGAAACATTGGATGTATTTCATTTTTATTATAGTCATATAAAAACAAGTTTTAAAAAGAAAAAGTTTGATGTATTCATTGACATAAAAAAGAAAAATGTGTAGATGATATTTTAAATTCATAAATGTTCTTAGAAAATGGCAAGTGATACACTAGTAAATACTAGCTTATCATTCCAGAATTTCATAACAAATATGATAAGGTGTTAAGCATGATATTCAAAGATGATAGTTTGTCTGCAAAACAATAGCAATATTTTTGTTACAAAAATGGTAGATCTATTTACTCTTCCATAATTTTTTTTATTTTTTATTGAAAATATTTCACAAAAAGATGAAACTATTATGCAAAAATGATGAATCTCATAAGTAAACACTCTCCTTTACCAAGAAGATAAATATTTATCAATGCTAATTTTTAAAATATTGAGTCATATAAAATGCTAATAAAAAGAGTAATAAGATTGCTATATAAAAAATTCCATAATTGAGTATTACAAGAGGAAGAATTTAAATAAAAATGAGCCTTAAAATGTGAGTTACAAAGTAAAACTCAACTATGCTGATATGGTATCAAATGAATAAAGCAAGCCCAGAGGAACAGTTGTCATAATAATATTTTCAGGACGATATATATCAATAAGATAATAATAAAAAGATAGGTAAAAGATTGATTATTAATTGCTTTAAACAATGAGATTGTAAATGAAGATTAAGAAAAAAAAAGTAATCCACTTAGCATATGACAGAAAAATGAATCTGGAATCTGTATAATATAAAAATTATAATTTTAACTTTTAAATGTCCAGAACATTCATATTTGTTGTTAAATGATTGTAATCTAATATATAATTTATATTTTAACTTTTATTTCTAAATGATAGCTTTAATCAAAAAAAGAAGTATTTGCACATTAGAAAGCAAATTTTTGGGATGAAGGTGTACATCAAATAGTGATGGTAATTTATTTTTCTTCAAGCTTTTTTTTTTTACTTATTTATTACTTTTGTGGTATAGGATATTTTTATATGGGGAGTTTTAAAGTACCATATTAGTTCGATAAGCTACACTTGAATTTAAGCCTTCCTTGAATATAAGCCGCAGTAGGAGTTTAAAATTGGGAAAAAATATATAAATGATTTTATAATAGATATTGAAAAATAAAAAATAAAAAACGTTTTTATTTACTTCAATAGGAACTAATATAAATATAATGTTACCTAATTTATTGTTAAAATATTTGTTTTGAATTTAAGCTACACTCTAATTTTACATCTTCAAAATTTGAATAAAAATTGCAACTTAAATTCAAAGTATTTTATGATTTTTCTAAATGTTACAAAAATGATGGGAGATATGAAATATTTTATATCAGTAATGTTAAAAATATTTATCCCTGTTTTTTTTTTTTAATTCTAAAGATATTTTAAATAAAAATATACTATTAAATGATCTAAAAAATGGTCACATATACAAAAAATAAATTTAATATTGGAGAAAGCTTAAAAATATTGGGAAAAGTGAAAAAAAAATCAATTTTCTGAAAAGCAATTTGATTATGCCAAGAAAGATCAATGGAAAATTTACTAAATACTGATACATTTTATAAGTTTTGAAATGTATAAATTAAAAAAAAAAAAAGATTTTTTTTTAAAAAAAGATTCAGACTCAGTTTTATAATTACCTTTAACTAAACTAATATTGTCTATCTGAATAGTTTTTCAGAAATCAGTGATAGGGAGGGGAGGTACTAAAAAAAAAATTTAGTTGAATAAATCAAAAATATTAACTTAAAAATGAAGTTAAAAAAGAGAAGTTATAAATAAATATAATAAAAATAAGTCATAATGTAGATTAATATTATATTAAAAGTATAAAATGGATTAATGGTAACAAAAAACTCAAAGAAGTATGAAGAGATGTATGTTGGGAGTAACAAGAAGAGATCGAAAACGCAATGTATGGGTAAGAGAACAAACAGGTGTTACTGACCTCATTGAAAAAATTAAAAGATTGAAGTGGAGTTGGGCTGGATATATTGCTAGAAGAGATAATAATAGATGAACAATTGAAATTTTAAATTGTATTCCAAGAGATTGTAAAAGACACAGAAAGAGACCACATGTGAGATGGATGGATGAATTAAGAAAGTGTGCAGGGGTGCTGTGGAGAAGAGAAGCTAAAGATCGGAAAAGATGGATTAAACTTGGAGAGATCTTCATCCTGCAGTGGATTATTAATGGTTGATGATGATGATATGAATTTTTAAAAAAACAAACTGGAGATAAGACACAACTTTGTTGTTCATTAGTAAAAAGGTTAATCACCACACTCTAAATAGAGTTATTTGAAATTAATTTTAAATGCTCTAAAAATTTTATTGAATATATATTTAATTAGAAGGGATTTGAACCCAGACTTTCAAGCTCCCTTCAGTCATCCACTCCATATAATTGAATGATTAGTCACTTGGGAAATCCATATGGTTTTCAAGTAAAGAAAGTAATAGAGTTGAGCTGTGATCCATTGATCTTGATTTAACTCTTGAATGAGTCATTCTATCATTGTATTAAACCATTCACGATGCTAAAATATGTTTTATAATAAATTCAGACAAAAGGCTTGAAAATATCTAAGTTCTTCCAAATATTTTAGTTTTAAATTAAGAAAACTGTGCACTAATTTTGAAATGTGATTTGACACAAAAAGAAATCAGAAATGAATTATCTTTTTTTTTTTTTTTTTGTGAGCATTGATTTAATGAGGTAACTTAATAATATATTAACACTTTTAATTCATAAAAATATTGCATTTCTACGATCTTCTAAGCAACAATAGTTGATTCAGAAACACCCAGTTTTAGAACAATATTTGAAATTTCAGCTCGGGCGAATATTTTGATAGTACTAACATTAATAATAAAAAAACTATGATAAATAATAATGAGATGAACAAGATGGAAAAGTAGAAAGGCTAACTATTAGACTTCAAAGTGATTTAAGATAAGCCTTTTTTTTTATTTTAGAAAAGAGATGGAATGAGTATAGCCCCAAATTATAATTAAAATTATTTTAGTTAAAAGTGAAAAATAGTAGTTATCATTAGGAAAAAGAGAGTTTATTAGAGATATTTTTGAGAATGCTTCCTTGACCTGCTTAACTGTAATTTTTTTTAATGAGAACTAATATCCAGAGTCATTAAAGAATTTCTTTTCTCATTATTAAAATATAATACTCATAAAAATGTTGAATTAAAAAAACAACAACTATTCATTAAATTGTAAAAGATAATAGTAGCCGTGGACCCAGTGTTCAACAAAATAGAACATTTTCCCACCTGATAACAAAGGTTGTATCATATTACCATTTTTTATTTTATGTTTACATTCATCTGACCAACCCAGATTACTCTGGCATTGTTATCTTCTAGATAAAAATAGTGATACCTAATTACTGATCTTTATTAGATGCCTAACTAAATTAGCTATGAATAGTCTACCTGAAAAAAAAAAATCTTCAGCTATTTTTAACCTAACAAAAATTTAAAGATTCGCCTAACTTGGACTTAAGATTTATGTATTGAGCCAGCAGGAAGACTTTAATCACAGAATTAAAATTTAATGGCAATACCATTCAGTGTATAATAATAATTGCATATCAATGTTATTAATAATAATTATAGATTCAAAAAGATCTTCCTACTTGAAGCAATAATTAGTCATTTCATGAGGAGGAAAGTCAATAATGTTAGCTCGGTTTTAAATGTATGTAAAATTAAATATTGTGAAAGTAAAGCAAAAAAAAATCTGTTACTACCTTTACAGATGTCAATTAAAAAAATAAACAATAACTGAAAACTTAAGCATAGTACAAAACTAAATTAAAATTCTGAACATTATGATTATAAAAAGTAATAATTTTGAGAAAGGAATATACATCCTGGATGTAGTTCAAGGTAAAGTGACAAATGAAAGAGCTAAAGATCTCTGGATTAAATGTTAATTCTAATTACTTCCATTATTTGAGTGTCATATGATCTTCATAGCAATGAAATATTCAACTATTTTTTATTAGAATATATAACACCATATAAAAGCATTTATTGAATAACACATGATTTAATATCTTCACTATCATTTTATTGCTCACTTTAATACAATAATTTTTTTGCACTTTCTATAACAATTTTGTTTCATGTTTTGTTAAATCAGAAGCCTTCACCAGAAATCTGCTTTATCTTTTGTATAAAAAATAAAATAAATCTCTAAAGAAAAGTCTACTAGTTAAGCTGTAGCAATTAGAAGAAAATAAAATTGTTTAGATAGTTCAAAAAAGAGAAATTGTATTATTGAAAATATTTCTTTAAACTAAATACAGATAATATTAAATGATTTTATTTATTGCACTAAAAAGCAAAAAAATAATTGTTTCTTCAAGAAAAATTTGGATTTTTAGATTTAACTTCGAATAAAAGCATGGAGTGTTTGTGTACAGAAATTAATTAATTCAATCCCTTTTTATGAAAAATAGTGATTGACTTAATTAATTTCTGGGCCTCCATTTTTATTTCAAATTAAATCTAGGTTGAAGAAACAATTTATTTATATTTTTAATGCACGATAAATAAAAGCATTTAATAATAAAAAAAATTCAACTCTATTTATTTTAAAATTTTAAGTATTGACACAATAAATAAAAAATGTAAAACTATATTGTACTTTAAATTGACAATTAATGTTGAGATATATATCACTAGATATTTCTGCTATAAGTTACTATGTATATTCCTTATATATATATATATAATTTTAGTATGTGTACATATATATGTATGTAATAAATCATTAAGTGATTAGAAATATCAAATTATCCTTTTAAATGAAAAATGTTTGGCATTTTAGCTTTTGATATTGTAAACAAACTTCACTTAATATGTATCATTACTTTAAATAATTTGATACCTATAGTTTATATATATCATTAGACATTCCTGCATTAAGTTAATATGTATACTTTTTATGTAAATCATATTTAATATGTGTGTATAAAAAAGACTAATTAACATAAAATATAAAAACATTCTTTTGTTGAAAAGTGTTTGATTTTATTTGAAAAAGACATTTTTTTAAAAATCACTCAAATGCTCACCACTCATTCACCAATCTTGATAATGCTTGTCAAGCATTGTTAGCCGAGAGGTCATCACACCTGCCTTGCAAGCAAGTAGTTGGTTGCAGATGGGTGTGGGTTCACATCCCGGCCGATGCTATGACATATGAGGGGGGGAAAAAGCTTAACAAAACTATATTGTAAACTAACTTTATTTTATTCTAACTTAAATGAAACTTACAATTGAAACCAAAAAAATCACATGCATTACTTAAGATATATTGAAGTTCTAACAACAATTTTTAAATTTTATACCAAATATTCAAAATGTTCTCACCTAGTGTCCCATATATAAGAGAGTAGATCACTATCTAAAATCTTATAATGCCTTATCACTTTTGTAATGATTTTAAAAATATGTACAAATTATACTGAATTTAAATCTATTAAACCTTGATTTTAAAATGTTATTATAACTCTTAAAATTGAAACCAAAAAATCTCTATACTGCCCTATTGTGAGCCTTATTTAAAACATTAAAATTCTGAAAATGAATTGTAAATTTGATATCAAAATATTCAAAATTTCCCCCACATTGGTCCAGATCTAAGAAACTATGTCATCTACCTAAAATATTAAAATTTTATATTGCTTTGGCTGGTATTTCTTTCTTATATACCAAGTTTGAACCAATTCTATTGAATTTAAATCTATTTATTAAACCTCATTGTAAAATTTTTATTGTAACTTAAATAATAAAGATGATTGTGATAGGTTGATAACAAACATACAATCAAACAGACATTATAACTTTAAAAAAGCATTTGAAAAGTAAACACCCAACAGTTGCATATCACAAAAAAAATAATTTAAACTATTAAAAAACAATTTTGCTTTCCATCACAGAAAAAAATAAAAAGATCATCAATATCTAAAATGTGCACACTCAGACTAAAACTTAACCAAGCCCAAATTACTAGAATAAGTGCACTATGATTTTTTAGAAAATAATATGGGGAACTATAAAGATTTATAATTTTAAAAAATGTTGTGGCATTAATATCTCATGCCAAGTATTTGCATAAAAAATAAGAAAGCAATACTTTCAACTTCCACTGAAAAAGAGAATAGTATTTAACATTTTTCTTTAAGAAAAACCATTTTTATCAATATTTAGACAAATCTTATACTTTTAGCACTAACTATCTGTTAAACTAATGTAAGTATTAAAAATATTTATTATTCATAAGTAACTTTTACAAATTTAATTTATGAAACCATTAAATTAGATACATATATACAAATATAAGATGTGCTGCATTCACACCTAATTCAAAATGAAAGGCTAAAAAGAGCATATTGTATCAGATTTAATTCCATTACCATCTTTGCTTTTGATGGAACTCAAAGTTTATTATTGCAATAAGATTCAGTCTTGCTCACACGTATATTTAAAATAACATATGTGACTTGTTATACATTGTAAAGTGGCAATATGTATATAGTATTTTCCTATATTCATATTTGACTTTAAGTTTTGTTGCAAATACATGAAATTTATGGATGATAATAAACCATATAAAATATTTTTAATACACATATATGTGTGTGCATGCTTATTCATGTATACATACTGTATATTTAAAAATAAAATTAAAGAGAAAATAAGTTCAGTAAAGATAAATTAGAAAGATTAATTTATAACCACCCATAATTTTTTTTTATAATCTTAGTGTAATAGATCTATTTAATTAATAATCAATTCCACTGAAATAAAAAAAAAAGGAAAACATTTCCTTTCTTTAGTAAATAGTGGGATTTGAACTTAGGACTTTCAATCTGAATTCATCCTCCGTTCCATCTCAAGCAACTACACATGACCACATACATGTAAAAAAGATAAATAATATCCAATATACATATTTCATGCAGAACCAGCACTCATCAGTTTATCTTTTTCACATGTATGTGGTTATATGTATTAGTTGTTTGAGATGGCATGAAGGATAAATATAGATTGAAAATCCTAAGTTCAAATTACTTTTTTTAGTATAGTAAATATTCAGTATAATGAATGGATTAATTATAAATTCCTTTCTTTGTTAATTTGGATTTTACATTTGTTTTAGATTTTTTGGTAAACTAAAACCTATGGGATGAAGATTAAATTACTATTTTGATTTATTATCTTAATTATGGCTTTTTAAAAACTTTGTGCATACAAGTAAATAAAAAATAAGCATACTGTTATAAATAAAACAAATTTATACTGTATACATCTTTACTCCAGTTAATGAAAGTGATTGGTGCCCCAAAATGCATTATAAATTAAAACTTTCAAATATAAAATAAGTAATTATAATGAATTCCAATGGAGTGAAAGGAGAAATAATTTGTTACTTGAATTAGAGAAATAAAACTTAAAACTAGGGAGAAATGTTAATTAATGAATGAATATTTTACCAAGCATATTATTTTTTATAAACATTACTAATTTCAGTAGCTGTAATTTTTAATATATATATAGATAATTTTTTCACTAATGGTTGCCCAATTTGTTTCTTATATAGCAAGAGACTATTTCCTGAATCACGATTTCTTAAATTAAAATAAAGCATGAAGAAAAAATAATAATAATCACAATTTATATATTGAAATTTTAAAAAAAAAACCACAATGTACATTTTAAATTTTTGATGCACTTTAATTATCAAAAGTTTTTATTTTTATAATATCTAATCAATAAAATGTTACATTTTTTTTGCACCATTGCTGTTTTTTTTTTTAAAAAAAAAACATTTTATGAATTTATTTACTTTGCATAAATGCCATAAAAATTTAATAAAGCAATGTAATGTACAATTGATTGCTGAAGTTTTAAGAATATTAATGATTTTTTTTTTTTTTTGCTAATACTGTTAAGATATATTTTTTTATGTTTATAATAAAAGCTGCCATTATCAAAAATAAATTATAAGATTATTTATTCAAATTCGAGCAAGCAAATGATATTTTAAAGTTATATTTAGTAACTTTTGATCATATAAAGTTGATTATTAACTGCATAATACACAAAATAATTTTTTTCTATCCCCCCCCCTCAAAATAATTTATAATTATAATGACTGTATTTTACAATTCTAATTAATATAATTTTTTACAAAAGCAAAATAACATTCAGAAAAATTTTAATGTCTTTCCAAAAATTTTTTAATATTATTTATATTCTTCATAATTATATATCTTAATGGAATTCTCTCTTTAAAAATAAAGATGTAAATAATATTATTAAGAATTTTAATCAATATTGATTGAATAAATATGTTTTATCTAATGCACACATTTATAAATATAATATTAATACACTTTGTTTTTATACAAGATCAAAATGTTTCTGATTACTTACTATATTGAATAAAATTGGCATTTTTTTCTTTTCTAGTCATTAACAATAAAAATCTTCTTTACTTTGGATATCATAAATGAAAACACCGATTGTCTTGCAAGAATACTGGATGAAACTTATATAAAATACACTAATAATATTTTAATTCTATGGTTGAAACATAATGAATAAACTATGTACTGCACAGTTTTAGTGTCAATGTTGCCATTTTATTGTTTGTTTTTTCTTTTTGAAACCTAATTGTTGTAATAGTGCACAACAAACTATCTTTTATCTTGATCAAAAAGCTTTTATTGTTTGAATTGTTTACCAGTGTTAAAGAAGATATTAGTTATAGTTGATTAATATATTTTTCTCATGGAAGAGAGCATTATTTATTAACATATCCATATTGGAAGCAGAATCTTCTATGGCTTATACAAATTAATGTTCACATGAAATGTAGAAATTATTCTTATTAACAATCATAACAGCATTTTTAAAATTAAATTCTTCCATGAGTCAAATATTCTTCTTAAGTGCTACCATATTTACCAATTAATTATGAGCAATCTCATAGTTTGGGATGGATTTGCAATCAGTAATGGAACAATAACATTGCTTTTCACTTTATTTGTTTTACCATCCACTATTGTTGCTTTTGTAAGTAAATACACTTATTATTCTATCACCAAATGGAAAGAAACAATCCATTAAGATTAAATTCAAATGCTGATAAAATCCCATTCTATCTCCATATTATAATTAAAAATTTAACATTCGTATTCTTTTTATTGTAATCCTTTTTAGTACTATTCTTTCCAACACTATTTGGAGACCCAGAAAACTTCATCCAGCAAATCATATTCAACCTGAAAATGCCTTTTTTGCCTAGACAGTTTTATGGCTAATTTTTAAATCAGGTGTTATTGCTTTTTTGATATCAATCTTAATTTTATTATTTTTTTACACTCTAACACTCTATTTAAATATTCTAAATAAACATTTATTTTCAAACTTTTTTATTACCATCTTATTTGCAAAAGTTATCAGATGGAATTAAGAAAATAGGATTAAAAATAAATGTTAAAAAGACTAAAGTAATATTCAATAGATTTTCTCAAACGAAGAAAATAAAAATTGATAATGATGAGTTAGAAGAAGTTAACAACAACAAACATCTTGGTCCAATTATTACTACCATGGAAACAACTTGAATGAAATTAATAAAGAATTAAACTTGGTTGAATTGCTTTTGGTAGAAATAATTTAATATTAAAAATAAATATGCCCATGTGTTTGAAAAAGTTTTTAATAAATGTTTTACCAATTCCTTCTGAGACTTGAATGCTTAACAAAAGAGTAATTCAGAGACTTCAGACCATTCAACAAAATATGGAGAGATACATGTTAGGAATAATAAGAAGAGATCAAAAAATAAAATGCATGAGTGAGAGAACAAACAGGTATTATTGACATCATAGAAAGAATTAAGAGACTGAAATGGAGTTGGGCTGGACATATTGCTAGAGAAATAATGATAGATGGATAGTTGAAATGTTAAACTGAATTCCAATAGATTGTAAAAGACCTAGAAAAAACCCACATGTAAGATGGATGAAATAAAAAAGTGTGCTGGAGTAATGTGGAGAAGAGAGCCTAGAGATTAAAGATGGATTGAACTTGAAGAGAGACCATCATCCTGCAATGAATCAATAATGATTGAAAATGATGATAATGACATTCAGATTTAATTGAGTTCTATTTTACATTTGTTGTGCTACTTGGTTTCAGATTTATTCCAAATTTTTAATTCTTTTAATCAATCATTATTATTAATAATCACATTAATATTTTACTTTACAGATTTACATTTTGAACAGTTAATTTTATAAATTTATATCTAGTTTTATAAGTAAATATTTTATATATATTTATTTTTCATATAAATCTATTGGATTGAAAATTGATTCACATAATATTTAAAACCTTCTAATCTCCTAAAAATGCTCACTAAATGTTTATAATGATTGGTCAATTTCCAAATGCAATGTCTAATCACTGATTTCCATATGAACTACATTCAATTTCATTCATCATATTTTTAACAAAAGATTTCCATGGCATACCCCTCAATCTTCTCCCCAAAACATTATTCTTTAAGACATTTTGTAGAAAAACATTATATTTTTAAATGTTCATGATAAATTTTATTTTCCTTAAGTTATAGCATGTTCAATAATATTTCTCAATATCTGATCATCCACTTTGTCTTATTTAATCTTTTCAATATCATATTTTCATACTCTCTAATTTTATTTAGTAGTAATATCTTCTTTAAAGCATATTTCTTATTTTAATCTCCAAATTATGTTGGATGGTATGATAAATGATGACAATAGATGTTTGAGATTAAAACACAAAAAATGCTGTCAAAATCTGCTTTTCAAAAAAAAAGTTACTATTAAATAAACGTAATGATATCTAAAATAAGATAAAATTTGTTAATTCCTTTGTTTGGGGTATACTGATACATGGATATGCATGGATGTCTATGATTAGATAATATGACAAGGATAGTGGATAAACAATTATTGGATGTATTGATAAATAACTATGTATGAAGAAAATTATGGAATTTTGTTTTTTGGATAGTATGATGATAATATATGCCTATTCAAACTTGTATTTATTTATTTGTATATCCAAGTTTATTTTAGGTTTATCCATTATTATATTCTTAGTTTTAACACTATTTATCCTTATTATGAAACTTTTCAAAAACATATTCAATATTAGATAAGCATTTTATTCATTTTTTTTTTCTGAATCTACAATTAAGGATATATCATCTGTGTAATAAGTGCTATGGAAATACAATTAATTTTAATTCCTTTTTGTTTCTTTTCATGATATTGAACAAATAGGATTATATTAGACAATATTGCTTCATATCTCTTCTTAATTAATTTTATTGTTATAACTCTTCACATTTATCTTAATGTTTTTACAGCATATACATTCAGAATTAAATCTTCTATAAGACTTACATTATTCATCATTTAAAATAACAATTTGTGAAAACACTCCAAATCAATGAAAGCTGTATAAGATTCCCTATTTCATTTCCACTCTTCTCTGAAAAATCATTCTTAATGCCATTATGATTTCTCTGGTTCATTTTCTAAATCTATGTTGATCATTATTCAAATTTTTATCTATATTCTATTTTAAAATTTCATTTTCCCCTCATAAATGTTATTTTTCTTAGCACTTCACAGGCTGAAGACCTATTTGTATGTTAAATGCCTTATACGTCATAAAATTACCAGTCTGTATTTTAGACTTTTTGTAATATGAATTGTAGTTTTCCATTTCTCATTTAAGCACCAAATTAATTGATGTGAATTTTGGTTGCCTGGAAAATGCTTATTGGTTGACAGCCATCAATTGTCATTTTAAAAGGAACTTTAATAAATTGAACTGTATAGGATATTGTACCATCCTGGTTTTGATTTAAATAGGCATTGTATAATTAGTGTCATGATTTTATATATTTATAAATGTTTAAATTCCTCAAGTGATATTTTATTTTAATTTTGGAAATTATTATAGATATACTCAAAATACAAAGTAATTTGTGATTTGTTTTTATTATTTTATTTCAAAAATAATACATATTAAAATTAAAATATTATAAAACTGTTTATAAATTTTAATAAAAGCTACAATAATCTTTTGTCTATTCACATATTTTTAAAACAACAGGTTTAGGTAAATAAATTATATTCCAAAGTGTGCATGCATGTATGGTTATTGTATAAATATGAGATTATAGTATAGATTTTGAATTGTGAATGTTTTAAAGTAATATTTGGTATTTAAAAATATATTGTTTGAAATAGTATTTTAAAACAAACAAATGTATTTTGATCTTTAAAGAAGAAATTTAAAATTGTTGTTATTTTGCTTTAAAATATTTTTCAGTTAAAATTGAAAGAAAATATTACTTTTAAAATTTAAAAAGACATATTGTTTGGGTTGTTGGTTTTATTCAAGTGAACTTTAATTAAAGTGCAATAATTATTTTTAAGTAAAAGGTATAAATTTTGAGTTTATCATTAACAACAGTATCTAAGTAATCATCTAAAAATTATGTCAGCAAACAAATGTTATACATTGACCCATGTTTTAACTTTGACATCTTCTTACTTGATTATCTCTATATACATTATGTATATCAACCACTTCAGTTAGTGGTGCTTTTGCAGTAAATATTTTTTTTAAAAAAATGATATGTATATATTTTAAGAATATCTTATTTGAATAACAATATGAATAATTAAACAGGAAATTTGACATTTACTTTGGGACAGATGGAATCTTTTAAGAGATTTTAAATAATAACTAAAATGGAATTTATTTATGAAAGCATTCTAGGAAAAAAATTGAAAATACTAATCAAGTTTTAACTATGTGAGTTATTACATATATACATCTATATTTATATGTGAGTGTCAACAAATAAATCAATAATTTACCAATAACTTAAAATAATAATTTACTAAATGGAATAATTATAAGTTTTAAAAAGAATGTTGAAAAAGTTTAATTTGCTATGTGAGTTGATACATTGTGTATTTATATATTTGTTGCTAATCAAGAAAATAAATGATTTGCTAATAATTATAATTTCAAGTGCAATAATTAGGAATCTAAATCGTTTAATCTTTTTTTTAAAAAAGAATAAATAAATGTTACTTAATGTTAACTACAGTGTAAAATCCTGCCATGATTTACTAAAAATTATTTTGCTAAATAGACTATGGATACTTTTAAAGAAACTTGGGAATTGCTGTGTTTTAAAAATATCATTATTTCACAGATTCTTCTTGTGAATTTTTTTTTTCTTGTGGAACTTTTGTGGATCAACATTGATCAGTATCTTACCATTTGATAAAACAGATTGTATGATTTATTTATAATCATTACTTGTACCATTATGGTGATTGTTTTAAAGTGTCATCTAATATATATATGTGAGAGTAAACATACATATAAATGTATAACTAACCAAAAGAAAATCATAATAGATTTTATTTAATAATTTGTTTTGTTTGCTGATAAATGTAACACATTAATATTTTCTTTTACATGATATATATTTAATCTATTGGATGCAATAGAAAAATGAATGCTTTCTTGTGATTTGAGAAAGAATGTCTAATGGATTAGACCATCTTATAATTTAAACTGATGCAATATTCTATAATACATTAATTTAAAATTATTACAGCATATTTATTAATTGTCATTAATAATTTTGTAAACAAAATTATTTATTAAATTTGAATTAAAAGTCTTATTCAAAATAATAGATATATGATACAGTAATTATAATTTAGAATCTCATTGCAAACATAAACATATAAAATCTAATTAGTAAATAATATAAATATTATTGTACTAAAATTCAATAATGATTAAAAGTAAGCAATTATCATAATAAAATTTTATATAATCATTAAGTATAAACTTATCATATAGTACTAAAATGGTTATTTATGGATGAATATCATTATAAACTATAATTAATATATCTGTCATAATTTTCAAATACACCTGGGTCTCTTTTTACGCGGACTTATTTAACACGATTTTGAAGTTACGCGATTCATGTTTCACCAGAAGTCTAACTCCGATAATGCGCTATTACTTTAAATAATAAATTTCGCACACTTATGTTATATTGAAAGTAATAGCACATTATTGGAATTCGACTTTCATCTTAGTAATTTCAATATTTTCAGTGCTTTATAATAGTAAGATTTTATGCAATAATGAAATTAAAATCATGATTTTCACATTTTATGTATACACACATTAAATTTTACAAGATTATAATGTAAATTTGTTCAAACATTGTTCATGTTAATTTTGCATTTTAAATCACATTCTGTTTTTGCTTTTTAAAAAAGAATGTAATCAATTATTAATCATTTAGTGTCCACAAGTTTATTTTTAAAAGGTGAGTAATAGCAGTGGGCACAATTAAATTTGACAATTAAAAATTAAAATCTGATTTTTTAATTGTAATTAACAATTTAAAAATTATTTACGGTGACTTGAAATTAATGTGATGTGAAATTTGATTTTTAAACGGAATTGAAAATTAAAAAATTAAAGACAAAAATAAGAATTTAATTTTTAGTTGTTAGTTTCATAAACAATTAATAAAATTGTCTCAAAGATTAATTACTAATTATGTTGTCACCAAAAAACCATTGACACAACATGAGTGTGAAATTGGCGCTAGTTGTATTTCCTCTTGTGAAGAATTGATTTTTTACCAATTTGCAAACGAACGTGTTTTTCGGCAAATAGCGTTAATAATTAAAACGTGTATTAAAAAATGTAAATTACTGTACTGTAAATTATGCATAAAAATATATTATTTTGAATAAAATTAAATATTATAGTTAAAAAAAGTTTGTCTTGTATCAATTTTTTTCAAATTTGAAATTTTTTATTAGTCATATTTTATTTCCTTATTTTTTTTTTTGCACGAATTTTAAAGTAATAAAGTAATTTTACGTTGGTGCTTTGCTTTTATGTGAATTTTGAAAAATCACAAACCACATCCCCCCTTTTTCAATGTAAGTTACGTCTATTTTTGTGCGATTTCGTTTGCGCATTTTCTGAGGAACCTATCTATCGCGTAAAACGAGACCCAGGTGTACAGTATTTTATATTGTTTAGACAATTTTGGTGTCCAATTGGTTTGATATTTATCTAGTATATAAATATTATTAATAAATTTAAAAACATTATTTCAATGTAGATTATGGATTATTTTATTAAAAGAGCTTGCTTAACCTTTGCACATTTTATTCCATTACAGATTTGGTTTATTTAATTTGTACAGCACTATTAATTTTAGCTAGCCTATTTAGATTATTATAAATTTTCATCTTATACAATTCATAGGGCATGTAAAAGTAAACAGTCCCATATGATCAATTTATTCCACTACAGATTTTAGTATTCATCATATTAGTCTTTTATTATAATAAAAGTTTATTTAAATCTGTCTTCATTTTGTACTGGTACAGATTTGGCATTCAGAACTAAGGCATATAATTACAGTCTCTGTCTTGTTCATTTTTCTTCCATTATAGATTTGACATCTCATTCATGGGGCGTAACAAAACCTCTCTCATTGCTCTCACTTTTTTGCCATCACAATATGTTGAACATATATGTACAGGATATTTGTAAATTAATAATCTTATAATTAATCTTAAAGTTGGTGTGCTTTGTAATCTGAAATTAAGATTTCTGGTGTTTTTCATGGTTCAAAAATAATAAATTTGAATGTCTTATTTCTGAAGAAATTTTATTGCTTTGGAGATAATTAATATTCTTAAGATAATATAACCAAAATTTCACTGTGTTTGCAAAAGAGTATGATTCAAAGGATCAGTGATTCTGCTTAAATCTAAGATTGCCTTTCCTTCACATAGAAGACAAAGCATTAAAGTGATGTTTTCTTAAGATTTTTTTTAAAGGCCCATTGGAAAATATTCACAATTTCAACTCTTGGCTTCACAACTTTACAAATAATTACATATATTTGTTTGCTTAATTTACTAATGAATTTAAATACATACTTTTGCAATAAATATTTTTATTGTATGTATGGTAAAAATGAAAAATGGCTTTCAAATAGCCACATGCAGAATAAAGGTCTCTCCAACAGTTTTCCAAGTTAACAGAATGTTTTAGAAGGTAATCTGTTTTTATTTTACTCTGTAATTAAAATGACTATATATCATTTACCAATCTAAATTTTTAACTGATCCAAATTCAAATCAAATTATGTTCATTATAAGTGAATTGCTCTAATCACACTAATATGACTTCTTTAATAATGCACAACATGTAGTAGTATAAAGCTACTGTTTTACTTGTTCTTGATGCTGCATGATTTGATGGACTGAGAATGGCAGATTCAGGAGCTCAAAGTTTATGGATTAAGGCCTAGCTCTCTCATTTTTGGTGCTTAAATTTCTCATGAATTTCCTTATTATTATTTTGCTTCTGTGAAATGGTGAATTTACTTTAACTTAATGAATTATAATTATAAATTTATTTAATGCACATTGATTATGTAAGTAATATTAACTAAGGCAAGAAACCTCAAGAATGTGTGCTTGAAAATGCGAAGGTAGGGACCTCTACAGGTCTTAACCAGCTTGCGGTTAAGACCTGTAGAGGTCCCTACCATCACATTTTCAAGCGCACATTATTGAGCTTTCTTGCCTTAGTTAATATTACTTAATGAATTATTTGTTTATATATATATTTGTTTGATTTATTATAAAATCAATGTGATTAAATTACTTTTTACACAACAATCAGAAAAATTAGTAAAAGTGGGTATTTGTGAGCTTTCAAGTAAACAAAAATTGCAGTCTGTATTTTTGATAAATCTATAGTTTGGGACCCCAAAATGTTTACAAAAAAAATACCTGCTAAGAAATATCATATTTACATTTTATTTTTTATTACTATTATTTGAAAAAAAAAGGAAATTATTGTGAAAAATTCATTACATTTTGGATTAACTTATTAACAGAAAAATGAAAAAATATATAAATACAATATTTGCACTTTATCCAAAACAGTGGCAAACAATCATATCATACTTTTTAGGAAGATCCCAAATTTATAACAATTTAACAAAAAACTACTGACAAAAAGAAACAGGCTGATTGAAACAAAGTATGACAATGTTAAGAGCATATCATCACTTCCTACATTATAATATAAGTATAAAAAAAAATTGAAATAAAACTTCTTAATAAAATTTATTGGATTTTATACCTTTTTCTAAATTTAAAAATCAATTTATCAATTTTGTTTTACTTTAACAATTAACCCATCTTCAGGAGATTATAGGCCCTCAAAACTCTACATTTATCAAAAATAAGGGCTACAATCTTGGTTTACTCGAAAATTCACAAGTACCTAAAAGTGATATGAAAATAATGCTAAATATACTATATATATATTAATAATAAAAAAAGTCATCTATTTGCCCTATGTCGTTAATTAAATGCATTGCTAGGTGAACTTGAACACCATAAATATGACCTCCTAAGCAACTAATTGATTGGATTGTTTTTTTAACAAAAACCCACATAGAATTAAAAGATGCTATATATTTTTAGCAATTTTTTTCTTGTCTAAAGTAACTTTGGTAATAAATTATATAGCCTCTTTTTTTTTTTCCGATAGTTTAGTCTGAAAATGTTAATCCTATAATTTCATTTTTAAAATTACCCAATAGCAAAAATTACCCAATTGCAAAATAAAATATCATTATCATAATAGAATAAAAACAATGAATTTCCTTCTAATTTAAAAAAACTAAAAAATCAATTCCACTTTCAATGACACTAATTCAAAATTTTACTTTAATAGTTTAAATGGGAAAAAAAATTCAAATGGAAATTTGCCCAAATGCAATACATTCCTCTCTGTTTTTTTTTTTTTAAGTAGATACATTACAAGCGAAAATTATAATTGCTAACAAGAATAAGTTTTAATTAATTAAGAGAAAATACAACTAACGTACCATAAAATACCACAAAACTGATAAGTGTATAATTACTGAATTTATTTGGTTTTCAGAGATAAAATGTAAGGGAATCCAAATTAATGATGCATCAGTATGCAGATGATGCAGCCATTAAACCCCTGGATTTGGATTATTAATCCCCAAAGATTCATCAATGCAGTCAGGATAATTATAATAGTCTGCTTACTTAGAAAAGCAGTGTTGGTGGTGATGTAAAATGAAATTTAATAGACTATAGATAATTGCATACCATCGATTAGAAACTTATTGACAACATTTCTCAACTGAATATTTAAAAAAATAATTTATTCACTATATCTTGTAATTCATTTAATACACACACACGCACACAAATTACATACGTTTTATATTACTAATCCTTATTTCTTTATAATATATAATAGTGATTAATGGATATTTAAATATCATTAGAATTTTAAAGACTAAAAACTAATTTAAATTTATAAACATTATACTTTGGAACAAGTAAAAATTTCAGGTTAAATGAACAAATATGCATATTGTATGCTGGCTATATTTTAAGTGGATTTTTATCTAAACTATGTGAATAGATGAGTCATTTGTGGTGAATTAAATAGCAAAAAATTAAAAAGATAATAATAAAAAAAAGTATATCTTTTAAAACTTAATCTTTTCTTGAGAAAGAAAAAGAGATATACATATGTAAGTATGTGGGAATACATATGAAGATATACATTATCATACAAAATAGTGTCTCTTTAGAGAGACTATAGAGAACATTAATTTTTCAACTTAACTGAAATCAAGATCACTAGTATGAATTAATATATTTATACAAAGATCATAATATTTATGAGTGAAAAAAATAAGTGACTTTTTTTTTTAATGTTTACTTAATTAGCTAAGACATTGTACAGGCTTAAACCTGCATTTATATATGTAATATATGCGGGATTCGAACTCAGACTTTCACACGACCCGCTCACTACTCTCAGTTCCATCTCATATTGCTGACCCACTTGATCACACCCATGTTGAAAAGATAAATAATCACCAATATAAGTATTTCATGCTAAAACAGCAATCATCAGTTGGTCTAAAGGCATTTGAATATATACTATGATACTGCTACATTCAATATTTTATTCAAAAACGATGGCCCGTATTAGTGGATAATAGCTTATGTTTTATTTGCGATAATGTTTATTGTCCTGATCTGTACTACTTGTGTATAGTACTTTTCAATGCATATATATAAAATAGATGCACCTTTTATCATTTATACACACATATTTACAATGCAACTTATTTTAAAATTTAAAGAAATTAAGATTGTAGACAAAAAGAATTGGGAATCTAACTAAAACAACGAGGAAAGTCTATATATTTGTTTATTATATATTTGTGTGTGTTTACATCTTCATTTGATCATATTCCCTTAATATATATATATATAATAAAAATGCATTTTTTTTTTTTTGCTTTAAAATTGAATGTTGTTTTTTTTCAATATTTTATAATAATAAAAAAAGATTTTTTTTTAAAAAAAGGCCAATTTTTTGTTTCTTTGTATTGAAATTAAATTATCATTTTACCATCTTCAGTTGCACTTGACAAATTTTCTTAAGTTTGATAGAATTCTTATTATTACTAGGCTTTATACTTTGAAGCAATTGGAAATGAAATTTTAAATTTCTGAAAGAAATAAGTGGATCCCCCTCTCCACATTCTTTTGACCTGATTATGGAAAGAACATAATTTCAACATTTAAAAATTGCTTATAATCAATACATTTGACCATTTTTCATATTTCATTTTCAGGGTTTTTTAGTTGTATTTTAATTAACAAATATACTTTATTTTGTCAAGCATTGGTGGTTAAGAGATCAGCGATAGCTGCTTTACAAGCAGTTGTCCTGGGTTAGCGGGTTCACTTCCCAGCTGATGCTATGACACATGGGAAATATATATATATTATTTTCTATTGTATTTTTCCATTTTTTACAGATTTCATTAAAAATGTAGTCTAAAAAATATCAATTTTGTAAATTAAAAAAAAGATTATTAAACATAAATAAAGATAAGTCAATAATCAAACAAAAGGTTTTACTGCAGTCTTGCTAAGTTAGAAAATATATTTTCTCTTACAGAACTTATCAATTAAGAGCTTGTTAGAGCTATTTACACTCTCTGTATTACATTTTTGTAAATACAAGCTTATAAAAGTAATGTCACATTATATATGACTTGCTTTTTTTTTTATTAAAATATATTTTAATAAATAAATATTTAACTGTTTAATAACAAAATTTTTTAAAGACACTAACATTGAATTTATAATTTAAAAAAAAAACAATAGAAAATAATAACTGATATTCACAGATATTTTTATTTTGCTTCCTCTCTGACATTTTTTTACTTGATTAATTTTCTATTTAAAAATTACTGTATTTCAATAAAATCTAAATAAAAATGTCACACTCTTATCTAGAAACAAATATTTGATAATTTTACAAAAAATAAATAAAAATATAATTTTATTTTGTTTTTATAATGTAAACAAAAGTCAATGATATACACATGCAGTAGCAGACTAATATCTACACATAATATAAATTGATTTTCTTCTTGTTTTGATTAATCCCAAATTCTATATTGTTATTTTATTATTTCCAGGGGCCCCTAACATCTAGGCATTTTAATTAGAATTAATCATAAAAAATATTTTCTAATTAAAATTTCTACCATTAACAGTTCAAAATGGATTTCTGTGATTAAAATAATCTATTATTGACCAACATTCCAATAGCATGAGAATCAGTTAAGATTAATGTTATAGTTACTAGTATGACAAAGATCATATACATTTGAAAAAAAACCTGAAATATATATTTAATCTTTACATAAATTTAAAGTTATATATTAAAAGTATTTGAAATTTAATAATTTCTTATTTCGTAACAAAAGTTTGTCACTTATGATTTAAAACAATGGCATTTATTATTTATAGCAAAGCAAAAAATGTGATTAATAAGTTGTGATATCTAGAAAAGGTGCCACAATATAAGAAAATAGTGATTGTTTATAATTGAAAATGGAATATATATAGAATTTATATTTTTGTAAAAATAAGAGAAACCTAGATTTCCCAATTAAACAAATAATATGTCTAAATGCATTAAAACACAGGCTATGGTGAAGCCAAGTACAAATTGTAGTATTAATTGGCTGAGAACTTTTGAGAAGTATTATCTTTTCATATTCATAGCAAATGGGTTGTATGAGCAATATGATATATATATGTGCCTAATATTTAAATATATGTAAAGTGGATTAGAAAGTCCATTTTGGAGAGGAAAAAAGATACTTCCTTTTGGTTTATAGTGTAAGTGATATTAGTTATAAGCCATGTTTCTTTGATTTTACACTTAAGAGTCATGGCATTCTATGTGTGCAATAGAAGCAGATGGTTCCAACATATAGTCAGTGGACCTTTGCTGTTCTAAAAAGATGGAATTGTACTCAGGTTTATTAAGAGCTCTTTTGTATAAATAACAGTGCTGAGAAAGACTAATGGAGAGAGAAGCACAGGATTTGTCATAGTATATGGCACTGCAACTGGTTTGGGAGCATGGGATCTTGTACACTGTGTGAGGAGTCTGATCAGAGGGTAGGTGGGGGGGGGAGTATGAAAACTTACCTTGAAAGCAAGAGAGAAAGTTTTAATAAAGTTTTTAGTAAGGAAATGAATATGTGAAAGGAGAAGCCATTTATACTTTGTAATTAATTTATACATTTAAATATTTTTATTGTTTTTTTTGTGTGTGTGTGAATATAGTAAAGTAGTTCTTGTTGAGACAATGGCAGCAGTAATTCCAGTGCATGTTTTAAATTCTCTACCAAAAAACTTATTACAAAATAGAGGTCTATGATCAAGCAAACAAAAACTTAACCATCACTTATTACTTGAAGATGGTAGCTTATTATTGCTAGGAATTGACTTAAGGGATAAAAAAATGATAAAAACTTAGGATTGTTAGTTCTGTTCCTAATTTTATTCCTATTATGTGCTATCAAATCAATACCAACTCCTAGTTTACATATCATTGGCATTTATGAGAATAACATTATTGGCCTTTCAGTTTTTCTTCTCCTTAATGAAACATGCAATCAACCATTTCATTATGTTTTTTTTTCTCTTTTTCTAATATCAACAATTTTTCTGAGCATTATATATTTTTCTAATGAATTAATTAACCTAATAATATGACAACGTAATTTTGACCAGATTATCTGTATTTTAAGAACAAGTTCTGTTTAATTGAATTAAATATCTACATGTTTTCTTCTTTATCATTCATGACTTTCTCAAAACTTTTTGCTTTCACCACAGTTCAAAAACACAGTCACGTTTCCTATACTTCTTCTATATCCAACTTTCACATCCACAGATAGTTAAGTTTTTAAGATATCACCCTACATTTAAAGAACTTTTCCAGCTTTTAAGATGAAAGATATTTGAAAATATCTAACTTCTAAAACATGATTATTAGAACAAATGAATACGCTGCATTTTAAAGCAATCTGTTGGAATTCAAATCCCATGATAGCAAAGAATATCAGAAAATTTCTGATCATTAATGGTAGATTGTTAATACAATTCATTAACTTTTAATAAATATTGTTATAAGCATTTTTACAAATGATGGTTGGTAGAGAAATCTGCAAAATAATTTAATGCTTTTAAATGTTGGTAAGCTTTATTTAGTAATGATGAAGATTGTAAAAGAATACGAATGACAAATATTCATTTAAGCAAATAATATTCATTAAGGCTGTAGCCTCAATCACATGCGTATAAAATGTGATAGTAGGGACCTCTACAAGTCTTAAAACCATAAGCTCTTCCAAGAGTAAGCTTGTGGTTTTAAGACCTGTAGAGGTCCCTACTATCGCATTTTATACGCATGTGATTGAGGCTACAGCCTTAATGAATATTATTTACGTAATGAATGTGCGTTTAAATAAATTTATAATTTAAGCAAATAATAAATATTTAAAATGACAATCTATCTGCATTGTGATCTCTAAATTATAAAAGATTGTGAGTGCAAAATAAATTGAAATTTAAATCAATTTTAATGAATGGTTACATATATATTAATAAAGTGATCATAATTAATGATAAAATGCGTGCATAAAGCTTACACATTTGACATTATGTTTGAGCAGATTATTGTGGTCCCAGAAGACATACAAAACAAATGTGATAAAAATCGTATTATATCATTGTATTATGTGACATATACACGTACATTTTTAGCCTCATATTTGTTATTATTTATAGAATAACTCTTGTAAGAGATAAAATATTGAATAACATAAACAACAACAACTATATTTTATTTTGAAAAGAATATTAAAAATTTGTTTAAAATTTGATTTTTTAAAGATATTATTTATTTGAAGCTGTCAAATAGACAATGCTAATTGGATTTTGTCTTATTCTTCATTAAAAATAGTGATATGGTTTTGTAATTGCCTTTTTCCATATTTGAAATAATTATCCTGCTGCTGATATAATTGTAATCAGTTGTTAGCAATATCATTACTATCAAATATGGATGATAATAATTAATGTACCTTCTTTAAAAAATAATATATAAACTGCTCTTAAAAAGAATTATTAAAAAAATAATAATAATAAAACAGTACAGATTTCAGTATAAAAGAAGACAATATAATTTAATAGATTTAAAAAAAAAAAAAAAAAAGATCACATGAAGCAATAAATAAAAATTGTTACTTCTAGATTTAATAAAAAGCCTTTAACTTATTTATTAATAATTGTAAGTACTATGAGTTTATCAGTCATCCTCCAGCAATTAGACAATATATGTCACTTAAAAACTTTACTCAAATTACAATCTGCGTAACATTATTTAATTTACATACAAATAAATTTACAATTCCCAATATTTAACTTAAAAAGACAATAAGTACATGGTCAAAACTGATTATTTCATAGCAATAGTGTGGAGATTGTAATCTGGACCAACTGATGATTGCTGGTTTGGCATAAGATGCATATATTGGTGATTATTTATCTTTTCAAGACGTGTGTGTTCAAGTGTATCAGTGTTATGAGATAGTGTTGAGAGTGGTGGGTCATGTGAAAGTCTGTGCTCATATACCCTATATATAGCAATAGCTATTGGAAGCTATTTTATGCTTATAATGATTGCAGTGGCATTTTTTACTCTCTTTATTCACCTCATACCAAATTAAAGCATTTTACGCTATACATACTTCTCTTGAGCTTGCCTCACTATAGTAGAATGGTAATACTTGTTTTGGTTTTTAAACTCTATGTACCATAGGTGCACACACTGCAATTTAATTTCATATTGAATAACATTCAATTATAACAATTTCTTTACCTTTTATTCATTTGCTAGGTTATTTTTTCAATTCTTTCTTCTGTGGCCTTTATCAGCTTTGGACACCTTTATACATTCAGTCCACTACAAATCTTTTGTGATAATGAAGAAAATAGTAATAAGAAGTACTTAAAAAAAAATAACACATAAACCTTAAAAAATAATAAGTATTTTAGTGACTTTAAAAAACAATCACCATATAAATAATTTTACTTGGTGACAAAATTTAGTACAATCATAAGTCAAAAATTCTTTTAACATCCCAAGATTACCATTTCCTATGCTTAGACAATCTGTTAACACAGTAACAATTTTCTCCATATGATATTGCCACTTATTAGCCATAGTAATCAATGAATGCTAGAAGATCTATGGATCAAAATTCCTATCTAGTGCCTAATCAACCAATATTCTCAGATTAGATTTAGCTTATGACTTTCATTAGTGAGGAACTTTGGATCTGAGAGCATTTCTCCTAGAACTATAGATCTAATGCATTGCTCCAGCAGCCACCATTTACCTTTTTAGTTAAAAAATGAAAGACAACAAAATGCATAGATACTGAACTGGGTTCATATCCATATAATTGTAATAGTGAATTGGCCTGGATTGAAAACATTATTGTTTTCAGTTTGGGCTCCAGCTTTATAATTAACTACAAAGATAAAAAGTGGCTGTGAAAGGAATGCACTGGATTCAAAGACTTAGGTGCAATGCTCTTAGATCCAAGGATCCTCATAGATGAAAGTCATAAACTAGAGACTAATCTAGGAATATTGAATGAGTATGCACTAGATTGGGATTCTCATGCACTGACATTCCATCAGCCATTGATTATTATACATTGCATGGTAGCAGTCTTGTATAGTTGTTACTGTTTTAACAGATTAATAGACTATGTAAGCATAAGAAATAGTCACAATGTGATGTTATAATGGTTTAATATCAATCATAAACAAAAGATGTTGGTGACTATAGTATTAAAAAACCAAAGACTCCAAAATTTATAGATACTGAACTGGATTCAGATCTATATGATTATACAAATAAATTAGTTTGGATTGAAAACATATTTTCAGTTTGGGCTTATAGCTTCATAATTAACTAAAAAGATATAAGGTTGCTTGTGAAGGGATGCATTACATCTAAAGATCTAGGTGCAATGCTCTTAGATCCAAGGTTCTTCAATAATGAAAGCCATAAACCAGTAACTAGTCTGAGGATATCAAATGAGTAAGCATTAATATAGGGATTTTGATGAAATAATATTCTAGCATCCATTAATTGTGATGGTGTGAAAATGTTACTACTGTGTTAATAAATTTTATAAACAAAAGAAAGGGTAGTCCTTGTGATGTTGTAGTGGTATAATACTAATCCTAGCCAAAGGATATTGGTGTCTCTAATTATTAAAAAGATCAAAGATACAAAATACTACAGATATTGAACAGGGTTCAGATCTAAATGACTATAAAAGGAAATTAATTTGGATTGTAAACATGTTTTAATTTTTGGCTCATAATTTTATAGTTAACTAAAAAGGTAAAAGGTAGGTGCTGGATGGATGCAATAGATCTAAAGATCTAGGTGCAGTGCTCTCAGATCAAGGCTCCTCATTGATGAAAGTTATAAACTAGAAACTAGACTGGGGATATTGAATGAAAAGGTGCTAGATTGGGATTTTGATACACTAGCTTTCTAGCACCCAGTAATTATTATGGCATGTACAGAATGGCAATACAGTATGGAGAAAGTTGTTATTCTTAAATCATCTGAGGACTGCAAAGAGAAAAAGACAGAGAAAACAGATTTGTGACTGGAGTTTGAATAAGTTTCTTATATTAAACCTGTCTAACTGTTTATATGGTAAATAAATAAACCTAATCAAAAAATTGTGACCACCTTTCACTATTTAAATTTTTCTTCTACACCATATGACTAAAAGTTTGTTAGTGTACTCAATCAGGCGGTTGCCTTGACAACAGATTGAGATTGTTGACTGTTATTGATATTGGAATAAGTGGTTAATGATTTTAATTTATATATAATATAGTGTAATGATATAAATTGGACAAGTCCTCTTATAGATGTTCAGTCTTTGAATATGCCAAGTCAGTCTTTGAATATGCCAAGTCTATAACAATATAAATGAGCCAACTGAAATTAATAGAACCACATAAATTGAACAAGACAAATTTTCAGTAATGGATTAAATTTAAATAATAACTTTATTTAAGTCCTATTAATAAAGTATTTCAAAATCTATACTAGAATGAAATATTAAAATCTATTAATATTTATTTATTAAACAAATGGTAAAACGATTGGTAATTGTAATATACAAAATAAAATAATTCATTTGAAAATCCCTTAATAGATAGATATATTAGGTAATAATCTGTATCTGGATTCACAAAATAATCTTTTTATATTATGTACTAAAATTTATAGTAGTGTTAAAGAACTAATAAATTTTTTTTAACTTGATGTTTTATAAAGTTTGCAGCAATAATTTATTGACTAATTCTTTATGCTTGAATAATACCAATTGATATCTATGAAGACATTAGGTTCCCCATTGATAATTACTGAATTCTAACACACTAATTATATCTATATTATTTTGGTAATTAAATTTTAATTGTTTATGATTGCAAAGAGACTTTAAACTTATTATTATATCATATGTCTACCAAATCAAATTCAATAAATAAACAATTTTATTTGTAAAATAAATAAGATATTGATTAATATGTTTAATAACTGGCAATAGTTTACTGTAACAATCAGATTGCAAAACCCAGAGCTCAGGTAAAAACACTAAAGTTGACTGGAATGGGATTGAGATCCCACATATCCAACCAAGCTTCAACCCATTTACTAGAGCCTCCATAGTTTAACACTTTATGAGTGACATTTCTGAGGTTACCCAAGGGCCTTAATTTGATTCACGAGCCAGCTTCGAACAAGGAGATATAAAACCCAACCACACAAGTTTTACAAAAGTTGGTCAATAAAAATAATAATATTGAACTTGATCTAATACCAATAATTAATTCTAAATGCATATCAAACTTATATCTAAACAATAATTTAATTGGAATTGAAAGACAAGTAAAATGATAATGAAGACAAGGTAAATCTTAAATAGGTTTTATTAATAATTAGTAAAATTGGAAAAATAAACTAAAATAAGATGTATATACAATTGGAGGGCAACATACATATAAATAAGATTTCACACACACATGCATTATGCAGTGGAATGAGATTGTTACAGTGTACAATCTCACTACAGGATGTTTGATAACTTTGTGCACAGTGAATAAGTCATGCCTATGGAAATATGCCAAATACTATTTCTGTGACATGGTTTGTGAATTGATGAGTGGTTACACTACAACTAACTACAGCACTAATATGACTGCTGTTTATCTAAATTATATCAAATTTGAGGATGATAATAAGGCTCGAGAAAGATACAGATCTAAGTCTATCAATCAAAGATTCTTGTGGTTTCAGATAAATTCCAATTAGATATATTACAAAGAAATAACTGGATAAACTAGCATTAAATATATTTGATATAGGCCCATACTAAACAATAAAGATATAGTGGTATGGATGGAAAATTATTCATAGGATTTCACGTCTCATATGTGCAGTACCTTGAGACCAAATGACTTGCTAATAATGACCATTCTGACTTCAGATAGACTTAATTAAAAAGTCTGGATCCTCATGCCATAATTCTATAAATGATAGCCCTATCCAAACAATATGCTCCTTGGGTGTGACTTGGTGTCCACTATTATTAAGGTAGCTGAGTAAATGGGGATAGCCGCTACTGTAAGCCCATTGAAAGGTAGTAAGGCTATTGTGTGTAAATACATACTTTGTAAGTACATACTCGCAACGCAAAAGTCAAAGTGACAAATATGTCAAGCTTAAACTATTGGTGCCTTGAGCAGATAACTACTATCTGTGTTGCCAATGAAATCCAGTTCATACAATTAAGCATTTAATTACAATGCCATAATAAAAAGGGCTCAATTAGTAAATTAATAATCTCACTTAATAAATTACTAATCTGCATCAATCAGATGCTATAAAAGGGACAAAAGGTTTATTTGAGGAGGCCATAATTAATAATAAACTATAAAATATACCTTGATATCATATCTCTCAGACACATTTTTTAACTATCAGATAAAATTATATTCAAAATCATAACTTATAATTCCAATATTGAAAATTATAATAACCATTTAATAATATGAATCTAAATCAATTTATATCATAATATCTATTGCAAAGTGAACAGATATCATTTTAATATAACATAATTTCGGAACAGTGAGTTAGATTAGGCTAAATAAGCATTATTAATATTTATTAAGTCAAAAATATAAATTATATCTTCAATACAGAATTATTAGAATTAAATACACTCACTGTTTCAATGTATATTTGGCATATTATCACATATTTAATAAAAATAAAATTTTATGAACTAAAATTTATAAAATGACATAGATATTATCGCACATAAAAATAAATATAGGTTCTGTTTAACAAAAAGGAATTATTAATTATACATTTTAATATACATAGTATTAGAGGTTATATAGATTTACTATTACAAAGGCTAAGGCAAGTATTTATCAGTGGCTTTACATTTAATTTAAATAACAGCTTTAGAAATTAGATTCAATCATTCATTTTAGAGCTCTTGGCAGTGATCTTATGGTATTATCTATTGCTTGATAGTAGCCTGTCTGTTAGCACTTCTTGGTGGTGAGTTCTGTAGCTATTCTTCTTCTCAGGATAGGCTACATTCTTCCAATTGATGTCTCATTGCAATAAGTCATTAACAGGAATGTCTTCCATCACTATGATGGCTATGTGCTGCTTCAATATATAGAATGAAGATGGAGATTACCATTTTCCAGGTTTGTGAAACAGTATTTTCTGCCTGTCCTACTCATATCAAGATTCAAACCAAAATGGACTACGTTAGCAGATGCTTCCTAAAATCTTAGTCTTTTTACATAGAAAAACCTGACCTATTTATACTCGCTTTGGTTCAAGTTATAATTTTAATAACAAATTTTTTTGAGTAAAACAAGCAATCAACAACTCTTAAAATTTTATATTTTAAGTTACCAAAGTAACTTTTACCTTTTGTTTTATTCCTTGAACAGGATATTTTGCAAGGTTTGATCATTTACTTTTCTCATAAGATTTTAGCAATAGTTACATTTGGCTAAATCTTGTTTACAAAATAGAATATATTTTTGACATTTATTGTCTAAATAAATTTTAGATTTAATTATAATGTTAAGCTAAAACAGATGCACATCACATGATTTTATTTTGCAGATTATTTTAGAACAAATTTAGAAAATATATTAAATGATCGAATAACAAGATGCTGTATATGTATGACGTTGGTACATGGAATACACCTATACATATGCGATTTAAGAGTATTAAGTACAAATTGACTTATAAAATGAGTTAAACTATAATTTAAAATCTATTTTACTTTTAAATAAATATTACTGTAATCTATATATAACAATCTGATTACAGATATGTGTTTGCATATATTTACACAACTATACATGTACAACTGTGTAGACATCTTAAGAAGTACTCTTTAAGGGTTTAAACCTGGCACAGATAGAGGTTGGAGAGGTAAATAAGTGAAACGAATATATGACAGAGGAAATATACCATTTCATAAGTATAAAATGATGCTAAGACAATGCACATATCACAAAAAAAATATTTATCTTTAATAAATAATATATATATTAAATATACAAAAGAAAATGTTAATCTGTTTTAGTTCACTTATTGATTATCCCAAAGAATAATCATTTCTTTATCTTATATATATTTCAGTTACTATATTTGTAATCATTTATAAACAAATGAAAACAAGCCATTCAGTAAAAGTCTACTATAATAATTTAAATTTTATTTTAGAATTACTAACATTTTCATTCTGGTTAAATATCCACTTACACATATATACATTAAATGACCTTAAAAACAATAATAATACAAATAATTATGAAATAAATAGAACACATGACATGTCAATTGAATAAAAAATATTAAACTAAATCCATATATAGAGAGTTTAATTATCACATTAAATGACCTTAAAAACAATAATAATACAAATAATTTTGAAATAAATAGGACAGATGACCTGTCAATTGAAAATACATATTAAACTAAGTTTAGTTATCCTATTTCCTTTGTTAGATTTGCTTGAAGAAAATCCATGAAATGACATTTTTTTAAATGTACAAGTTTGTTTCCTTTTTCTTTTAAATATTTCATGTTCATTTAAATAAATAATCCATAGCAAGTTATAATGAGGTTTAACATTTTAGGCAGCACAAAATAATAAGCATTGTTTTATCCTTCTTAAAATGATTAAATTGTTATTTATTGAATCCAAATCATTATCCATTTAGTTATAACCTCAGAAAATAATTTATTTCTTGGCACACCAATAGACACATATAAATGTATGTTAATTTACATAGTTAAACTTTATAAGCATTTTATAACACATTTAAATAAGTAATTTCTTAGTTGTTAAAATAGGTACTTCTCACAAGTCTAATTGTCTTTGGAGTAAACACTATTTCCTACTAAGTTTTCTATTGTGCAATTTACATCAAATATATTTTTTAAAATGTATTACATTTTAAAATTTATTTACTGCAAAATTCAGTACACCAACTAAATGGAATTAAGTTAAATCACAGGTAATTTATATAATTTATTTACTAGTAACATTTAGGTCACTGACCTAGATACAGTATCTAATGATCATCTCAAATTTACCCCATTTACTCCTTTTAATCTACTGAGTGATTATTCCACTTTAATTAGAGTTTTATAAACAAACATACTGGTATTCCTGATCAAAATCTTTTCTTTTAAATTTTAAAAAGAAAATACTTTAAAATGAAAATAATGATAATACTTTTAGTTTTTCTTATTACATTACAAATCAGAAAATAAAATAAATAAATAAGTAAATACAAACAAACAAAAAAAAATACATTTACTTGTTTAACAAAAAAATTATTACATTTTTATATACCTTTGATAGCAAAACTATATTAAACATACATGATTTTAAATTTTCAATAATTTAGATATGCACACACACATATTCTCTCTCACACACATATATATAAATATAACTTGTTATTTATTCACCTAAACCTATTGTTGTTCAATATGCAATAAAATAAAATGTTAATGAAAAAACTCTATCAAAATATATGTTCAAACTTATGTAATATTCTTATAGCAAGATATAAAATTTAACATAAGAAATTACCTCTTAAATATAAAAACAAAAAAAAATCACAAACTACAATAACTCAAAAATTTGAATAAACAACACTTGATGATGTTAAACAGTTAGTTAATCATACATAAAATCAAAACAATAATTTTTTTTAATATAATATCTATTTTAAATCCAATCAAGAATAGTACAATAGAGAGAGAGAGAGAGAAATTCAATTTATAATTTATTTTAAAAATACAACAGTTGACAATTGTGAAACAAATTTAAGTTTCATTATTTTTTTTTTTACATAGGTTTATATTATATAAACACATACATATCAAATTAAGTCCATTTTAAAAAGATAAACTTTATTTCAGAATAAATCTGCTTTAACATTTGTGTTATAGAAACAAAGCTTAATTAACTAATAATCAATAAAATTTGCTCAATTATTAAAATTTTAGAAAAATCAATTTCTTTTTAAGCTTTGTTCCAGGTTTTGAAAATGTAAATTAAATATATTTTAGGGATTAAGATGGCTAGATGTCATCTATAAACATATGGACTCATTTAATTAAAGAACTATATAAACATGTAAGCCAATTTAACGAATTTTGAAAATGTGACTATTAAAAAAAAGTGTTTTGCAAAGCTGGAAAATATAAAGATGAGTTCGTAAAATTATTATTATTTTCCTTCTTCTTTTGGTCATTGCTTTTCACCTGATTAGCATGATGAATACTGAACTTTTACCAGAAATTGAATTAATAAATATATGTAGCTAGTCATCCAGAAACATAACTCTAACCACCAGGATATTGAGCCCTGCTTTCTGAATTTCATTTAATGTTATACCAACTATATTCATATATCCAGTTAAATAGATGCATTTCTTAATAATAAAGGAAAATTTTCATACCGACTCTCCTGAAAACATACCTGATTGTGATCAAAACTGGAAACCAGTGAATAGAAAGTCTTCACATGTAAACCACTAAAAATCTCTATTTTATCACCTTATATATATATAATTCCATTTAAAAAATATCCACTTGGCTATATTTCCCTTGAATTTAAAGGTAATATTTTCTTTGTAAATTATTTAAAAAACTTTTAAACTTATGTTACCAAACAAGCCAGTGATATTTATAATTTAATTTAGATGATTTTATGTATCTATATATTTACATGTCACATTAACTTCTTTTTAATATTTATATTTTATAACATCTAATCTAACTCAGTGAATGCTATATATAGCTTGGTATGCTGAACATTTTAAATTATTATATTTTAAAGGTACAAGATATAATTTCTTTTAAAAAATTTAGTTGGGCAAAATAGCTTAAATTTTAAATAGTCAAGAGATTGTCCTTAAATCATTTTTTTAAAAGAACAAGCTTTATTAAAATTCACTTGCACAATTGTTAATGAATCTAGTTCCAAAATGATCAACATTTAAATTTAGATCAAGGTTGCTTTTAAAAAAAAAAATTCAAAAAAAATATACACATATGTAAGATTTGGCTATTTATTTTTATTAGTTTAAATTTAATACAATTAAAATTTGGTGTCTCTCTGAAGATATTAAAAAAAAATTATATATGTGAGCCAATATATCTAATATGATGTGCATGTAGCTTCATAAATCACTTAAAAAGTTGATTTTATTGTGCTTAGGTTTGTAGATAGTTTTCTTGTTTAATTGTTTATTTAAAGGCATTTGAAATTAAAGAATGATATATATGTGTGTGGTTTATATAATGATCCTTAGATATTTTATTTACTATACTTAAATTTATGTATGTTTGCTTGCCTCCACATGATATATATTATTCTTGCTTGAGGTATTTGCAGATGATTGTGATTTACATCAGGTAGAGACATTTCTCTTCATGAATTATATTCTTTTGCTTTGTACTCTAGGTGATTAAAAGCCCTCCGGTGGTGTGGGGTTAGATTCACAGTGTATACATCTAATTTTATAATGGCTTTGTGGTGTGAATTTTTATAATAAATTTAAACTGCTCTGTTAGGGTTTATTTTTTAATGCAAAAAGTGAAATATAAATGCATGCACATCTTAACTTAGAACACATATCTAATAGAATTTTATAAATAATAGAGTACTTTGTAATCTTCAGAGATAATACAGCATTATCATATAAAATTTATGAATAGTAGTATTTAAATCTATCAGATATTAAATGCACTGTATGCTAACATAAAAGGGTTAGTTATCATTATATTTGAACTGTATTACACTGACCTGCAAATACATTTTATTGTTAGATTTGTTTTAGCATTTGTTTATTATTGTCTCTTGTGCCAATTTATATTTCCAAAAATTAGAGAAAAATGTCTATGAGTAGGCATTTATTCTCAGTATCCTCACCAGTAAACTATCAAAGTCTAGTCTCTAATGATGCTCTCTGGTATTGGATATTAGTGTGCCTACTGTCCATTACAATATATATATATATATATATATATATATATATATATATATATATATATATATATATATATATATATATATGCTCAAAAGAAGAATCAGATGCTCAATATTGAAATTATAAAATTAAAAAATAGATGAAATATTGTTAAGAGATGCAGGAAAAACTTTGTAAAGAATATAGAAATTATTGTTCTTATAGATAGCTATTAAAGGCCAAAACAGTCCCTATCTTAAGGGGAAAATGACATTATATCAAATGATTTTCAGACAAAAAAGTCCACTTTTACATATCTGGAGACAATCAATTTATGGATACATGTTCAAATTATAAAATTTGCTTTATATCTAAATTTATTACACTTTGTATATATAATAAACTTAATTAATAATGAATTATATACAAGCATACATATAAAAAAACAAATTTACTTATATAGGCAAATCCACCAGACTTTTGAAATAATGTATGGTAACATTCCATCATTTTACCCTGTGTTCAAAAATGGCTAGAATGCCCATTTACCAATAAATATTGGATATTATTCAGCTACTTTAAAAAAAGGCTAAGTTTGGTTCATTTGTTTCAGATTTGAATCCAGCATGCCAGACTGATGCACTGTCATAAAATCTTTACCAAAATAATATAAACATAACTACATATAAATAAATGTGGATGGGAAATTCTACACTAGTCTAAAATATCACAGCAATACAATTTATTTTAGCAACTCATATTTGAGATTTAACTTAAAATTTCAAAATAACAGATTTGATATCATAATTAATGGAAAATAGTCAAATGAAATATTTTTATCTCAATTATCCACATTTATATTCTATTTTGAAAATATTCCTCATCACCCTAAAGCTTTAGACATGCACTTTGAAATATCAATTCTAAGTATGTGCTCTGAAATGAATACGATGTTTAAAACAATCCAAGAGTTAGACTTTTATGAGGTGTTATTGCTTCCTAATTTGCAAGAAATAAATCATGAAGATAATTTGAAATATAAAAATATTTGCATGCTAATTCAAAATATATAAAAATATTTTTATAATAAAATCCTTTAATTTACTATGTACTAAAAGGCTAAAAAATAATTGTTTTTCCAACCACAATTGGGATTGAAATAAAAGCTTAGGATGCCAGAAATTAATTAATTCAATCACTAATTGTAAAAATTAGTGACTGAATTAATTAACTTCTGGATGAAGAACATAAATGTTGTTTCAGTCTGTGTAATATTTTAAATGAAATTAGAAGTGCTTAAAAATCAATTCCAACCTTATTTTGTTTGTGAAAGAAGCATTTTTTAAAAAAAAAAAAATTTTACAATCCAAGAGAAAATAGAAATAAAGATTTATTTTTATTTCTATTTTAATTGATTGTTAGCACTTTTTATGGTAATATTTTTTTAAACAAATGCATTTAAAAAATATATCACCCCTTCATGTACATCACTGACAATTTACTGAATTAATATCACTGTGTTTTAAAATGCAGTCTGATAGCACTCTTAGATTACACAAATTACTGGATAACTCTGAAATATTTCATTGTCCTAATGCACCATCTATTTCTAACATGTACAAAATTTGAAAAAAAAAAATCCATTTGGTTAAAATACATTAAAAACAGTTACAAAATTTATCTTAAACAAAAGGGTTTCTATGTCAAATAAAAGCATTTAAAAAATAAGATATAGATCATAACATTAATTATTGGATTTGAAAAAAAATACTAACATTATTTAACTACTGCAGATACCAGATCAGTATTAATTTAAAATAAAAATGATTTTATTCAGATCAGATGGTCTGGGCTAATAATTCAAATTTTTTAAAAATTGAAATGAAAAATACCATCTCAATGGAAAAACATAATAATGAAAAAACCATCACAGATAATATATATGCATGATTTTTTTTAATATTAATTCCATATTGCTAATTTTTGCAATTTTAAACATTTTTATTTTCAAAAATAATAAATAATCAAATTTTTTAAAGCTGAGTCAAATAAACATACCTATTTGTAAACATATAACAATTAAAAATACTGCACAGGGGCTCTTAGATATCAAGAATATATATTTAAAAAATGTTTAATGCTTACATTATTTATAAGAATTTTTTTTTAATCAGTTCCATAACTATCACATTTTTGTAATTTAAAATTATATTAATTTTTTTTTACTTCTTTCTCATAAATATTAATTTGTTTTTAAAGCTGAATAAAGAAACTTAACTCTTTATAAGTCTATAATAATTAAAAACACTGCATAGGGGGCCTTAGTTGTGCTATAGTATCTAAGGCTTTTAATTAAATGATATTCATTTTTATTTAATAATGTATAAACTGAAGTGATTATAAACCGAGTTTTCAAAGTTTGGTCTAATATAATTTTATTCTACTTTCTGCATGCCAGTAGTAATTTATCCAAATGTCAAGCAATAGTTAACCTTAGTCAAACAATATTTCTTGCTAGAGGGACAAAAGGAGGCTAAAGAAAGCTAGTTTTCAAAGATCAAAGGTTACATAATCATAACAACACTTTGTTAGCAGTGAACATACAAATTAATAATATTCTCTAACATTCTTTTCCATTTGCTTTTTTTAAAATTCAAGTTGTTTGTAATTAACTTAAAGCAATATATATATGTATTTAATAAAATCAAAAAAGTCAATTCAAATGTAGAACATGACCTAATGCCAATAAATCAAACAGAATAAAAAGAATACGTAATGTTAAGAGACAAAACAAGCACAATAGAAAACAATTTACAAAGTACACAACCTCAGATTACAATTAAAAGACAGATTTTCTGAAGAAAAAAACATGGTTCATAAGCTCACATCCGCATTTTATTATAAAGATTTCTTTTTTATGGTCTTCTTCCCTCAAGGCTGAGATTTGACTGAGCAGGGGTTTTCTCCCCTACCACTATGGATTATAAAACTACACAGTTCAGGTAAAATATCCGCAGGCAGATTTGATCATGTGATTAAGAAAATTTCAACCAAAATGAAACATTTCTTTATTCTTTTTTCATAATATTTGCATTTCCCTACAGTAAAAATATTTGTATGATTATGTAAAAGATTCTATTAAAATATTGCGAAGCAAAACAAATTATTATGTACATTTATTCAATTATTATTTTTCAAAACTTTTTACCATTGTTCAAAAAAAAAAAAAATCTATAAAGATTAATAACTGTACGGGAAAACAATTACAATTCTTATTCACAGATCAGTAAATAAATTTAAAAAAAAATTTTTTTAAGCTACAACACGAGAAAATAATTAAAAACTCCCCAAACAATGTTTTTCTAGTATTATAGAGAACTTTATGATATAGCGATTAGCGTATCCATCGGCGATGGTCACAACCCGCAGTTCGAGTGAAGATTGGGTGAACTTTGGGAATTTTATAATGTCATAATCACACTTAGTATTTTTCTTTCAGTAGCCAGTCAATAGTCAAGCTCAGTCATTGGTCGGTTAGCTAAAGTGTGAAATTTCAGATTAATTTGAATTGTAATGCACTAACTGTAACAAACAAAAATATAAGTGTAATATCATGCGACTTTTACTACTGGTGAGGGCGGTGACGTATTATTACAAGTGCTAAGCTTACAGTTTAATATTATATTTTCCTATTTTTATGTGCGCTTATAAATCGAATGATTAAACAAGCCTCTATGCATATTTTTTAAAAGTAATACGTCATATAAGACTTTTATATATATAAAACTAGGTATTGTTATTAATAATATGAAAAATCAAAATAATGGCGTAATATTAGAAAACAGAATAATCTTTCACTGAAATAACTATTTTTAAATGATTTAAACTGAGTAAATTGAAAAGATTGAGTCTTTAAATTGAGTAAAATTGATAGGTTAAACCTTGAAGTTCTAAATGTCATTAAAGTTTAAAGAGTGATTTAAGTCATAATGGAAAAATCATAATATTGTGTGACAAACTACAGTTTAAATTACTATATTCTAAATCAATACTGTAAAATAATTAACCTAAAAATACAAGTGAAATAACATTAATTTAGAAACTTTTTTAAATCAATCTCTATTACAAAGGGTCTTTTTCAAATTTTCATGATTAACAGTTTTACTGTTAAAAAATAAAATAATCAAATTGATCAAGTTATATGTCGTTTGATTAACAGAATGATATACAAGAGCTTTTTTTAATTCAGGGATCTTTAGTTCTTGCATTGCATTTTTTTAAAATTAATTTTATTTTTAAAATAATACATATTAAAAAATAATAAACACATTAATGTATATAAACATATTTCATTAAATGTCTATAATTGCTGGAAGCATCTTGTTTTTACTTTGTCTTTCTTAGATTATAAATATATGGGATTTGAACCCAGACCTTCAAGCACCCACCAACTATCCACACTATCTCATACAACTGATACACATGACCACACACATGTAGAAAAGATAAATAATCACCAATAGTATTTCTTAGATTATGTAACTGCCCAACTTAATTTGGCATTTTCATTCTTCTAAAAAAAAAAAAATAGCAATGAAAAACTTTTGACTATTGATTTTTTAAAAATGTTTACTGTAGTTGATTTTATTACAAGGAAAAAAAAATGTAAATTTTAATTGCTAAATCTTACATAACAATACTGAGAAATTTTTTTGAAAAATTAGACACTAATGCTAAATAAGCCATATGTATTTTAGTATTAAACCATTAAACATCACATGATCACTATTTCTTATGCTAGCACATTACTGTTATTAAACAGGCAAAACTCTCCATACAGTAGTGCCACTCAGTGCCAACCAGAGTAATCAATGGATGCCAGAAGGTACTAGATAGGGATTTTATGCACAAGCCTTCTGGCATCCATTGATATGGGGAGTTTTGCCTGTTTTGTATTTTAGTATATTGGAATACAATGAATTCAAGAACTAAAGGTTCCTGAAATTGAAGTTTAAATTATTATTTCAAGGAATTGAAAGTCACATGACAGCTGAGCAACTAAGTATCCAATTTACAGAAATTAACAAATATACACTTTTAAATTGAAAAGTGACATGGAAGGTGGGGAGTTAATACTTTTTTATTTTTATGATTAAATAAATTTTAGTATATAGAATATATTATAAATGTATGTCCAATAGATATTAAAATCTATACTTACAGTATGATAATGAAATAGTATAAAAATAAGTTCTTTAATATTTGTTTATAATTACAATAGCACATGAGTGCTTTAAAGCCATGGGAGATTTAGAATGAACAGATAAAAAGTGGATAATGAAATGTAGCTAAATGTTCCCTTAATCCTAAAAGATTAGGTAAATAAGAGTGTCAATAAACAGCATTATACCTGAGTAGTAAAATTAAAGAGTAAATAATGCTTTTTGTCGACTTAGTATAAATCATATATTACTTTATATTTAAATTTTTTTATACATGAGTTCTAACTTCTGGTCTTTAAAAGTAGATTGGCAGTTGACAATATATAGATTTTAATTTATATTTTTCATTTATAAGATAATAAAAGTTGAAAGTAGAGTTTAAATTTCATCTTTGATTCTAATTTTGCATTACTGATTCCTTCTTTTATTTTATATTTAAATAGACTGTAATCAAATAATGGACTTATTTCTTTAAAAATAAATCACAACATAATGACAAAATCAAGTATTTGCTTCAATTTTAAATTACAAAAAGGCTAATGTTATCTGTCTGAAGGTTTTTGATGATGACGTTTTAGTAGTAAAGATATGTTGAACTATTTCATCATCTGATATTGAATATTAAATGTCTTTAGAAAAATCAAACTTTATTTTAAACTTTTTAAATACGCTCAACTGTTAGTAATAACATACAGATTAGTATATAACACAATATTTCAAACGGCATTTGCTTCACTCTTCTTCAGATATTTGATGACTTGTCCACTGACAGTACTAGCATGGGTATAAAACCTGGACTTTTAGATTCATGAATATTGAATTTATGACATTTCTCTAACAAACTAAGCTATTCTTCCAAAGACAAAATCAGTAGAATTTTCATATACTTATCTATAAGGATTCTCCCAATTTTCCATTAATTCATTTTGCTTTCAGTAAAAAATGAAGAAATCAGGAAAATCCTTTGTCAGAATAGCTTACTTGATTAGAACATTATCTAAATTCATGAATCTAAAATTCCAGGTTTGATATTCATGCTAGTACCTTCACTGATCAGGACAGAGAGAAAAATAATATTAGAAACATTGTGTTATATATTAATCTGCTTGCTATTAGTTATAGTTGAATGGATTTGAAAAGTTTAAAGTTTTTCTAGAGATGTTCAGTATTTAACATTAGATGATGGAAATAGTTCAATATATAATTATTGCTAATATTGTATGTTTTCAAAAGCTTTTGAGATCTTGCTTTCATTATCTTTATAAACATTTAGGATTGTTGATAGCTTAATATTATATTATTACTTTACTAATAATAAAGTTTTGATGTTTTGATGTTAATCCTATCATCATCTTTAACACAATTGTTACAACTATTTTTAGTGACTTGCTATCATTTATTCAATTTATTGTACGTTCTATATTCTTATTAATAATCTCCAAGTAGAAAAAATCCAATTAAAACCTATTTAAATAAAAATTAAGTTTTTTTAACATTTTCACAAAATATATTCATATAACTGGGACTGCTTTGTAGATTAAATGATTTTTCAAATAAGCAATTAAATAAAAATTAAGATTCTCTGGAAATTGCATAACTTTCAAATATTCAAGTTTCAAGATGAGCATAAAATTCTATTTAATTGACACAACCAAGGATTTTTAAAAAAATCCAATTGAGAATTGATTCAGGAAACTTTACTTTTTAAAACTGCCATCCTGCCATTGTGCTAAACCTTATAGGCATTCTACAGTTAATAGTGATTTGGCCAATTAAATAAAGATAATAGATACAAAATATTCAAATAATGGACCTCATGATAATATATATATATAAAAAAGACCTTTTAAAAAATATATTTAGTTTTTGGTTTAAAATGCATACACATACACAAATTCATAAAAAGTCTAATCCATAAATCTGCTGATTGACATAAATTTGACAACAGACATTGTGCTTTCTTGACATGCTCTTCCTATTTTTTAGGAGAATATCCATTTATTACTACTTGGTTTAAAACAGGCAAAATTCGCCATACAGTATTGTCACTCAGTGCAAGCCAGAGTAATCAATGGATGGCAGAAGGCTTGTGCATAAAATTCCCATCTAGTGCCTACTCATCCAATATCCCCAGACTAGTTTATTTCTTGTGGCCTCTGTCAGTGAGGAATCTTGGATCTGAAAGCACTGCACCTTGATCTTAGGATCTAATGCAACCCTCCAGCAACTACCTTTTCTCTGGTTTGCACTGAGTTTCAATACTAGATGGAGAGTTTTGCCTGTTTTAATAACAGTTATAAGCAAGCATAAGAAATGGTGATCATGTGATGTACTTGATTTAAACTTATAATATTTCTCAACTCTAAATTTGCATATTCACAGATAATAATTAAAAAATAATAGGTTTCTCATTATATCTAAAAATTCTTTATGCAATATGTAAAAATTCCATTAGTTATTTTTCCTACATGTATATTTATATTATCACTTCTTCATCGCATGCATAAAATAGTGCAAATATCTAAATTTTATAATCGGCCAATTCAATAATCTCATAGTTATCAACTAATAAATTTGAAATAGAAGTTTGATAAAAATAATTCATCTATATTTTCTCTTGAGTTGTAAATAAAGTTAGTTACTTTTTCATTTATTGGTCTTCATTTTTAAGGTAATCAATTTCATTCATTTGAATTTAAGAATATGGATGAAAGGTTTTTTAGTTTCACCCAATTTTCATTTTGAATTTAATATTATTAGAATCAATATATATATATATATGCTACATTTTTTATATTGTATAAGTCTTCTATACATTCCCAGACTGTTTCATTAACTAAAAACCATATGTACTAATACTTATAACATTACTTTTAGAACACCTCTTTCATTAAATAAGATTACTTAATAATGCAAAGAACAGAATACTGCCTGAGCAGGCTCCTCAGATTGATTATAAAATTGCATGCACTGCCCCCATGTGCAATAGCTCAGCATAAGCATCTTTATGACAGAGCAAAAAAAAAGCTCAAGACATAGACCAATATTTCTTGAACACAAGCATATATCTGGATAGGCATTTGGTTCGACTAATTAAAAGTGTTTTACACTGAAAGAGATAACAGAAAACATAAATGTGAGAAATATAGGCTATTGATAGGGACCCCTATGTGATTAATAAAAAAGAATCAAGAATTCCATTATCAAAAAATGGAACATGTAAATACCCAATTTCGCAATGCACAATAGATTTTAAAATTGTTTTATGAACTGCAGAACAGTTGAGCACTAAGAATCTGATGGATTAGTTAAAAGCATGCTCAGCAAATAATAACTTTTCTTGTTTAATGTTTATAATATGAACATAAATATTATATGTGAATATTTATAAAATTTTCAGCCATGTTCAAAATTTAGAACAAGAAAGTTTCCAGTTTAAAGTTTAACATTAAATTTATGAATTTAACATTTAATCATAAATCTAATACTAATAGATAAACAAATATTATAATATCTAGTCATTTTTTTGCCTACTGTCATGATATAGTAAATCTATAGACAATTACAATTTGTATACAAAATATCATGGATGAAAAAGTTGAAATCAGGTTAGCTAATCTATTATTGAATTTTAACTGTGTATGAAATATAAAAGTAACAAGGGCTTTTATATCGTTTATCCTTAAAACAAATGTCAACATGAAAATAACAACAAATCAATTTCAAAGATTATAATTTGGTAAATCAACATATAAGGCCTCTGATAAAAAATATAACTTTCATTATTAAATGTTTTGCTTCATATATAATGCAAATTTTTTTTATAATTAATTAAATCCATTATCTGCTAATAAATTATAGTTAAATTATGATAATAAATTACCCTTAATTTTTGTTTAATTGCCACTATTTAAACATAATTTTTAATACATTAATAATATTTTAAAGCAACAATTACAAGAATAGTTTTTAATTATCTTCCCTTTTTACCAGTATAATTATTCGAATGACTTTGTTCATATCCATAAAATGTCCTAATTAAAAACAAAGGGATTCAAAATAATGTTATTCACTCTAAATTTGCTTATAACGATTATATTTCATAACCCAAAAATATTTCATTTTAAATATTTTTTTGTTACCCTAAAATGGAGAAAAAAGTTGAAATAACTAACTTCAACAGTTATGTGATTTTTTATCATTTTTACTATAAAATCTTTGTGCATATTGATGTACTTTCTGAAAGCTGATTCATGAATGTATGGAGCTCAGAAAAGTAAAAAAAAAATCTCAATATGTCATTTGGGTGCTTAAATAATGTAACATTGTAAACGACAAACTAGGTAATGTATAGAAATGAAATATGACATACAAATAAAGCAAAATTTAATTAAACATCAATAAATAACATAAAATGGTCTTAATAAAATGCTAATGACTTTTTTCTCTAATACAGCGCCACCTAGCGGCAGGAAAAAGCGTCGTCGGCTTTCGAGGCCCCTACCCTATATGTTCTGTGTACTAACACAGAAACAGCGCCTCTAGCGGCCACATAGCAGGTTGGGCTAGAGTACCATATATTTATTTCTCCACAGAAAAAGATAATTTTTGAAAAAGTTCCTAAGGGTTTAAAATTATGCCTTTTTAAAAAAATGAAAGATAACTTGTAATAATAATATATAAACATTCAAAATGTTATTCTATGTTGATTTCTTAAGACATGCCGAGTACACATTTGGTTAATAAAGCCAGAATCACAGTACTCATAAACTGCAGAAAGCATTGTAGAATTTAATTGGAACACAAATTATATAAATTGCTCATTTAAATAGTCAAAAATAAGAGTCATAGATCACATGACCCTATTCTCTTAAGCTTGTAAGTTATAAACAATGAGGATTGCCAATTCCTCAACAAGCTTTGTCATAAATGCTTAGCTAGAGAAAGCATTTAAAATATCTTTGTCAGGACCTTCCCCCAAACCTCTGACCATGTTTTTGTGCTCTGGCACTCCTCAGAGAGGTGCTAGGGTAGGTTCAGACATAATCACATACTACTTTCTTTTTTATTGATTATGTGGGAATTGTTAGAAATAAATCAAGCCTCCTTTACCTTTCACTTTCTGTCATCATGTTTGATATACACAATGTCGACCTTTATTGGATCAAAGATGTATTAGACTCCTGCTTTTAGTTCAAGAAAAACTGGTTTAAACTCAGAATTATTTTTGATATCCTTATATTGCACAACTCTTATAGTGATATTTGCATGAGACTCCCCATAGTATATTGGTTTTCCAGAAGCATTTCTGCATCTGATTTGATCATGAGATAACGTTTCCTTTGTCTGTTGAGATTAGGGGGAGGGTTTCTCAAGCTGATAGCATATATGTTTGCACAGATTTTTTTTTCATTTTTTGTAAAGCCTTAGAATGAAAGACAAAGCTATCCAATATTTATTGGCAGCCTGTTGTAAAGGTGGCTGTCTTATTTTTTAATAAATTTTCTTAACAATATTAATTAGTGCATTATAATTTTAGCCTATTTTACATAAATTCTTAACATAGGCATCAATATTGGCTTTTTTGATCAGCCTCATATTTGTAAAGATTTAAGTTTCTGCTTAAGAATGCCTTAATCTTAGAAATTTATGTGTAGTTGGAATAATAGCCTATGGATGAATTGTCCACTAAATTTCTAGAGGCTTGATGATCATTCTGTAATTCAGACGATTCATATTTTGTTGTATATGTATAAGTCTAAAAAATTCAGACTTTTAGAGTTGTTTTTGTGCTCAATCGTTCATTGAAGTGATGTTCCCTGTGTTAATTCTTTGTATATCTCTTTAATGTATAATGCAAATATAAACACATTATCCACATACATTGGTGGCCTAGTGGTTAGCATAGCTGCCTTCTAAGCAGCTGGCCCGAGTTCGCTTCCCAGTCAATGCATTTGACATATAAAAAAAAGTATTTAGAAATCACTACATTTTTGAACTTGGCCAAAGCCATGTTGCAAATAATTCCACTTATGGGGAGACCCATGAGCCAACCACTGTGCATCCTGTAGTATTTGTTATTGAATAATGCTTTAATATAATTATCTATTCATTTTAATGTACAAATGATGAAATCACTGTTTTTAGAATTATATTCCATTTTTTGCAGCATTTCTTGAATTATATCTATTGATTGCTTACACGGTGCAGACCAACTTGATTTTTAAATTCCCACCTCTTATTGATTGAAGATTACAGCTCATTAGCTTAGCACTTTAAATGTAAAGAGTTTTCAATATCCATTGTCATGATGTTAATCATTTACATTCACATTATTGATTAATTAAGATTGGTAAACTCAAGAAATAGTGAATACATCCACAAAAAGATATACATCATTTTTTACTAATATATAGTTAAGAATTGTTGTTTCTCCTTTTTAGATTCTAAATATTCAGTTGAGAGCCTTTTGACTATACATTTAAAAATAATATAAAAATGTCAAAAGAACTCTCAAATGAGTATTAAAAATACTAATGGACAAACAATAATTCTTAATTATATATTAATAAAAAAAAAATTGTACCTTTCTGCAGCTGTAATTAATTATCTGTGTTGTTCATTACCCTTTTTGGAGAACATTACAAATGAACATAACATGGAGTTTAAGTTTATCAAATATAACAGCACTTAGACCAAGAATGAACATATGCATTAGAAACAGTAATTCATTCTATTTACTTTACTCTAAAATCATCTATTGTAAGTTTGAGAAAACATCATTAAATGGTAGTGCCACCTGAAAATTTTTCAAGCTTAAAATAGATAGTTCTGGTGGAATGAATTATACTATTCCTAACTCAAAAAACATAAGCAGAGAAAAATATATGTGTTTGGTATAATATGTATGTTTCACTCAAATTTTTCTTTTCTTCCTTCAATTAAATCATAATTACTAGTATCTGTCAGCACATAAATATAATAATAAATATTTACAAGTGAATTTCTTCTATGCCTTTAAAGCACAATAGATTCATGGAAACTTTAACAATGGTTAAAGGTAAACATTAAATAACAATAACAACTTTTAATTTAATAGCAATTGTATATATATTTACAATATATTTTGTAACTATATTAAAAATAAATTTTTATATCTGTAAATATCTTTGTAATTAAAAAAAATTAAAAATAATTCCAATTTTTTATTTTTTCAATTATATTTTGTCATAATGTTTAGCCATTAAATAAAATTTTAAAATCTGATTTTTTTTTTACTTTCTTGTATAAGTTCTTTCTATATTTTTGATGATTTTCATGTAAATAGAATATAGCCAAAACACTTAGCCATCTAATTATAGGACATTAATGGACATATAACTATTATTAGTTAGATGGTTGCTGTGCTGATTATAAAAAACAAAATTATCATAACACTCCTTCAGGTTTGTGAGGGAATCATCATATAGATCCTAAATCCATAGTTTACTTTTATTACAAAAAAAAATCAAAGACAGAATACTTAATCTTTTTTCCATATGAAGCACAAGTTATGAGCTTGCTAATTTTTTTTTGACAATTTATATGTGATACTTTAAATGCATTTTATTAATTAGTTTGTTTTTAAAACTGTATTTTTATCATATTTATACTATATATCTTCTGAAATTAAAAATAAAATCAGATAAATATTTCTTAAAGCATTTTAAACATCATTTGTAACAATATTGATTTAAAAAAAAAAAACAATGCACATTTGATGTCTCTTATCTTGAATTATAAGTTTTCAATAATTAAAAAAAAAATCCTAATGTATAATTAAAAATATTATTTAATTAAAAAATAACTACTAGACATCAGAAGTTTAAAAAAATGCTATTAATTTGTTATATTAAATTTTAACTAAATAAAAATAAAAGACATTAAGCTTCGGTGGCAGAGTGGTCAGCACAGCCGCCTTACAAGCAGTTGTCCTGGGTTCGCAGGTTCGATTCCCGATGCTTTGATACATGAAAAAAAAAAAAAGACACAATTGAAAATTGTTTTATTCCTTACTCTATCCCTACTCCCCTTTCCAAAAATATTTTTTCCAATCATACATTTCATTTTTTTAAAAATAATTAATGTTTTCATCTATTGGTAAAAGCTACAATTAAAATTTACAAGTATTTGATATTAAATCATGAATGAGATAAACTGCAATAACAAAAGAGAAACCCAGAGAGAATGGCAGAAAACTGGAAATATTATTATGCTCTGAGAATTAGATGCTTAATTAAAAAACAAAAATAAAAAAGTTAATGATAAATGTTTGTTTCTATTTTCTCTTTCAATTGCTATTTTACAGGGGTGAAAATAAAATAATAGCTTACTAGAAAAGTTTGACAACTCTTTCTTCTGCTCAAAGTAATAAACTAAAAAAAAAAAAAAAGGTGAGGAAAAAAGCACAACAAATAAATATGTTGTCAAAATAAGAGTCATAGATCACATGACCCTATTCTCTTAAGTTTGTAAGTTATAAACAATGAGGATTGCCAATTCCTCAACAAGCTTTATGATAAATGCTTAAATAAATATATTATTCAGTTTAGTATGTTGAAGAAGAGTTATTGTAGTACAAATAATAATAAATTATTGTTGGGCTTTACTTACAATAAAATAAGCAATTCCTATTCATATATTCTGTTATAAATTAAAAAATAGTTGTTAGTTTGGAATGATTTAAATAAATTAATTCAATGGATGATTGATATCTAATAGAAGTAATTATATTTTAAGTACACTTTTTAACACACCAACAATCTATGTCATTGAAAGAATCATTCTGCAGTTTTATTATAAAATAATTTTTCTAATGAAGATGAAATACATATGGAAATTTGATATCCTGCTAATACTGTATTCACCTGTTTAATATATCACTGATTAATCACCTTTGATAACAAGAATTACAAACAAAACAAAAATAAATAGCAAACAGATATTAAATTAGAAACTCTTCTCCTCCCAAATTAAATCAAGTCAGAAAAACATGTTAAATAGGTAATTAATACCAAAATTTCATCATATGAATATGTTTGGTCAGAAGCTTAATTTCTATAATCTTAACAATTTATAAATATAACACACTTATATGCCTATATAATTTATTTAATATCAACATTGATTAGTCAGAAGAATATTTGTTAGTTTTGTTCAAAATCTCTGAATAAATAAATAATAAAAATATAAATTAAAAACTAAAATCATTGTTTGTAATAAATACATTTTAATAATATGTGTTAAAAGATAAATCTTACTATTTATAATTTATAAATATATTATTTTACTTAAACATGATAATGTGCAGTAAATTTAAATTTTGTTTTATAATTTATTTTTGTCAGACATAATATATTTTGGGATTTGTGAATATAGTTAATCATAGAGACTAGAGAAGCTAGATAAGTGTAATATATTAATTAAATAATAAATATAAATCTTGTTTGTAATACTTTTTTTTTAATGAAAATTAACTTCTTTGTATATGATATAAACAACATTTATAATGGAAGATGAAGCAATTTTTTTTCCAAAAAAAAAGGCACTTAACAACGGGGGGGGGGGAAGTTGATACAAATATTGCAACAAAAAACTGATTTAGGCCAGGGTTCCCCAAATTATCGCTAAAAGATTAGATCCTATATGACTTGTCATTTATTCTTTGTGTTATCATATCTATGAATATGGAACAAAATATACATAGATACACAAATTGCTGAAATATTGTTTAAAAATTGATTGCTTTAACAATGTATCATAAATACTAATATTAATTATGTTGAATGTCATCCATTTAAATTTGTTATTTATATAGACTGCATGCTTTCAGTTAATATGTACATAGCAAATCATGAAATGTTTTCATTCACATAATGTTTCTTACACATGAATGAAACTAATATTATTAATATGCCAAGATTTAAATGTGAGTTATGTTTTATCAAACCCCAAATGTGAACTGGTATAACCAAATTCTACTTATATGATTTTAATTACATATTTTTTTTTTTCATTATTTATAAATTTTAGCACATGAATTTCCAAAAGATCTTATTTAAAAAAGGATTAATTTTTGGTAATATCAGTCTTCAGAAATAAATTTAATCTAAAATAAAATACATCACATCAAAAATTTGAACATATATAAAATTAATATTTACATACTTTTTATAAAAATTAAAATGAATGTTACAAAAATTAGCAACCAAAATAATTATTTGCATTATTGCTAATTTGGAGGTTGTTATTGTTTTTAATATGATTTTCATAGTAACAGCTTTCTAATTAAAAAAATGTAATATTAATTAGTCATATTAATTATTTCATTATTTTTTTATAATTTAGATACTACACATTAAGCATTGTCAAGTGTAAAATTAATCTAATACATACATAATACAACTAATTCATGATTTTTTTAAAAAACTTTTTCTGCAGTCCATATTATAAATTTTTTGATATAATTCCTACCTTCAAAAAAAATTGTGTACTCCCATCTAGAAATTCAAAAATTAATTTATACTTTCAATTAATAATGAAGTAAAATAATTCAATGAAAGTTTTATTATAGATATATATACAAAATGACAGGAACACTTGTCAAATTTATTTTTTATTTTTTATACGGCCGGGAAGCGAACCCCAGGACAACTGCTTGTAAGGCAACTGTGCTAGCGACTTGGCCACCAACGCTTGATCACTTGTCAAATTTAGTGCTATATCTTTGAAGTCATGACATAAAAAACACATACTAACTTTTTTTTTACTTTTATAAATAAAACACTAATAAGACAGTGAAAAAAATTGGGGGACAAATGAGTTTGAGAGAGAAAAAAATCAAGCTTGTTAAATTTAAAAGGATCAATTTTCTGGTGGATGATAAAATGGAGTATTGATGCCCCCACCCCCACCCCCACAAAAAGTTTTAAATTGTTTAATGTTTCAAAATTGAGTCACAAGACTAATAACTACAACCTCTAAAATATTTTCAACATGTTTTTAGGAACAATTCTGTGGATGTGTATATAGAAGTAGCATCTACCACCCACTGATTACTCAAACTTATAATAAATGACTCTGAAGTTGAATAAATAGAATGATTACAGTTGCTTTTAAAAGCTTAAAAATGGGAAATTAAATTTTAAAAAAATATTCACTATGGTGGGAAAAACAATGTTATTTGAGATGAAACAGGGGACATCATATTGAATTATAGCCAATAAAATAGAAAAACTTAGTTGAACAAATCATTCTGAAATGTAATATATTTGAATACAATTCTGTATAGGGAAACAATACATCATGAACTTTACAAGCATTTATGAAAGAGTTAATATTTCAAAGCCACTTTCAATGTTTTTCATGAGCATAGAAATTGAATAATTGAAAGTTTGTGGTAATTTAACCCTTTTTTTGATTATTGATACAATTTATGTCTAGCAATCACTGAAAGATGCTTTTTTATGATTTGCATGATTTGGGTGATCATATTATGGTATTGTTTTGGTTCATCACAATGCATATATGCATCACAATTGCAAATTATTAAACAATTTATAAAATCAGATTTGTTTCTTTATATAATTATTGTTTCTACATATTGCTTCAACTATGCAATAACACACTCAGATCTTAGTTTAAAATGTGAAAGTTTATACATTCTCCACAATTCTGAACAATTGAGATTACTATTCATATATATAATTTTTAGCATTACTGAGATAATTTTATAAAAATAGTACATATTAGCAATCATTCAAAATTTAATCAAAAATTGCCAAAAACTTAAATTATTCTAAACAATAACTGTGATTCATCACAAATGGTTCTTAAAAAATTATCAATATTTCAATGATTAAAATCAGAGCTGATCACAATGGGCTATCATGTGTGCATGACACTCAGACCCTATATTGAGAATGGAAACTCCAATTCAGAAGAATAACTAGGATTTTGATATCCTCCTACAAAATTTGATAGGGACTTCTTTAAAAGTAGAATTAGAAAAATCAAAGTTTTACATTAAAAAAAAAGTTTTCCTGGGTTGAGTCATGGAGACAGTGAAAAAACTACCTTAGGCAATAAAATTTTGATAGATATAAAGTTTTATTAAACTAGTTGCAAAAAAAAATGCCTAAAGAAAATATTAATTTTTTTTTTTTTGGGGGGGGATTCTGTAGGAGGGTGCCCTCTTTGAATTTTTTTAAAAAAAAAAATTAAAAAAAGAAGAAAAAAAAAAGGGGGGGAATTTTTTTGGAAAAATAAAAAAGAAAATTAAAAAAATGTAAAATTTTTTTTTTAAATGTAAATGAATGTTTTATTTTAAAATTTTTTTTTTTAAAAAAAAAAATTAATGGAAATAATACTCCTCTTCAGACACTTCCCTTCTTTTTATTCAAAAAGTGTTGATCCTTTACAACAAATATTTCATTTACTCTTAAATTATCCTCACAGTGTATGAAACAAAGAGAAATAATAATTTTACTTCTTTTTTTTTTTAAGGTGAAAATTCCTCCTATTCTTATCCTTTCTTCATTTTTATTTTTTGAGAAAAAAAAATCCTTACTATTGTTCTATATTACTAATACTTTTATTGTTAAAGTCTAAATTAATTGAAACGTAAAATAATTTATTCAAATGTTCAAGATATCTAAAAACTTATTTTAATAATAAAAAATAAAATTTACTAATTAAATAATTATGAGTGATTTTATTGAATATAACAATTAATGATCATCACCATTCTCAATTATTATGGATCCATTGCTGGGTAAAAGTCTCCCCAGATTTAACCCAGTTACTTTAATCTATAATCCCTCTTCTCCATATCATATTAACAAACTTTTTTATTCATCTATTCATTTCACATGTAATTTTTTTTGTAGAACTTTTATAATATCATGGGTTCTAGTCAGAGACTTCAACTACTTATCTATTATCTTCTCTTCTAGCAAGATTCCAGCACAGATTCATTTGAATCTCTTACTTATTTCAATGATATCTGCTTACTGTTCCTAACATGCATCTTTTTGCAATTCATTGTGTGATTGGAGGAGTCAATATTGCTTGTCTGTTAAGCATCCAAATCTCAGATTCATATATAAGAACTGATAAAAACACAACAATTAAAAATAATGTTTTCATATGCATAGGTATATTTTCTTTTGATATTAAGTAAGCAGTAAATCCACAAGTTTTATTCTATTATTAATTTCATCCATTATACTTCCATCAGTAATAGAAATCCATTAAAGTATTTTAATTATTTTTTTCTAATTCATGATGATCCATTTTTATTTTTTTATTTTGAGACAATCCACTGAACATTTATTTAGCCTTGTTAACATCTTTCTCCCCCCCCCCCCCATGTGTCATAGCATCAACTGGGAAGCGAACCCACTAACCCGGAACAACTGCTTGTAAAGCAGCTGTCGCTGACTTTCTTTCTACTTTATTACTTTTACCAGATAACTTTTGCCAAATTTGTAAAAACAATTACAACATAATCTGTAAAATCTAAGAGATTTAAATATAATCCATATATTTTTCATTCTCTTAGTTTTCTATTGCAAGCCACAAAATATTAAAGTGCTGTATAGCAAAAAATTCTGAAAATATAGAATCAGTTTGTCATATACCCTTATCACTGTTAATCTTACTGTCATTGTTTACTCTAATAACTACTATTGCAATTAAATATTCCTCAGAATATGACAATATCCAATTATCTATATATTGATGATCTAAAACTTTAAGCACTATAGAAATGGCTTGTCATAATTTACAAATCCAAAATATAATGGTAACGTATATTAAATTAGTCATTTTAATAATTAAACTCAATACTTGTAGTTGATCCACTATTCTAAATCCACTTTTTTATGTAGCTTGTTCTTTTGATTAATTTGAATCCTAAGTTTGCTATAGACAAATTATAATTATCTAAATAAAGATTTCACTTGGAACTTGACAGAAGAATGCCAGGTCTGTAATTTCCAATATCTTCATCATTTTTCATAAATATCTAAATCATTACTGCATTTTCCTAATCATTTGGCATATCTTTTTAATTTGAATATTTGGTATCTAGTTTTGCCAATAATTTTTCTATTCCTTTATTTGTTTTACTAAAATATCAATAATAATTCCACCATTTCATGGAGATTTTTTTTCTTCATAGATTTAACTGCATGTCTCAGTTCTTCATTTAAAATGCTTGGTGATTGTAAAGCTTACCTTCTTTTATTACTCTTTATTATTATATAATTCTTTATAAAACTCTTCCAACACATTTCATGCCATTATTTCTTTTTTTAGCAATAGTTCCATCTTTTCTTCTTATTGATGAAACAACTTTTTTCCCCCCAATATCAAGATTTTGTTTTATATTTTTGAGATATTTATTCCCATCTATAGTTTTCCATGCCAATTTGCAGTTCTATTTTTTTTTTTATATCATTATTAATTCTTTTTCATACAATTTTACAGATATCCAGATTGTCAATATTTTCATATTCTTTTTTTCCTTTATACATGATTTAATCTCAGGTAAAAATTGTTAATATAACCCAAAGAATTCTATTAACATTAGCATAAGTTCCTAAACTGAAAATTTTAAAAAAATAGTTAGACAATGTCCAAGATCAATTAAATGATCTAGAAATAATTTATACAGTAAAGTCTATATTTAAAACAATGAAAACTAGAAAAGCTATTAATTCACTTGCAAAACCCAGTGCATAACTATGTTATGATTTGTTATTATTATATTTTATTGTACTTCATTTTTCTGCATTTTTTAGTTTTATATTTTATTTTGGGTGTGTGTGCATGTATTTCCTGATTATTATCATTGTTTCTTCAACAGACCATTTTAAATAAGTTGAAAAACAATATAACAAATACCTAACTGCAGAGTAAAGGTCTTTTAGGCAATCCTTCATAGAGGAACAGTGAAGGCTACTCTCACTAAGCATGAAAATTTTTAGATGCTAAGGGCTTAATTTTCCAATCTCATTTTATTCTCAGCAATGTGATGTGATGTATTA